>JACXGM010024241.1:0-15740 GCA_016801145.1 Umbra pygmaea
CTACAATATTAACTCATCATGACAGTAAAATAGACCATCCTTAGTCAATCTACTGCAATAATTCCTCTCTCAAACTGTAGAAAGAATGCTGGGAACACTTGATTATGTATGAAAAAAGAAATACCGTCAAATACCGTGAAACCGGTAGAATTTTGACAAATACCGTGATATACATTTTTGGTCATACCGCCCAGCCCTAAGGTCCACCGCAGCCTAGTCTGCCCCCCTTTTAGCAGGGACGTGATCAGAGCTGCCACCTTGCCAAAACCACATATGAACGTCCAGTAATCTTTAGCAAACCCTAGGAAACGCTGTACTGCTTTAACCAGGGTTGGAGTGGGCCAATTACGCACAACTTTAATGCGATCCACCTTCCATCTCCACCCCGGTCAAGGAAATGCGATATCCTATGAAGGAGACTGCACATTGGAAAAACACACACTTTTCTGCTTTGACGTATAGTTCATGCTCCAACAGCCTTTCAAGCACCCTGCTAAACAAGTGTACACGTTGCTCGCGCGTAGCCGTGTACACCAGGATATCATTGATGTACATGACTACTCCACGACCGAACGTCTCTAAAGATGTCATTCACAAATGCTTTAAGGGTTGAAGGAGCGTTCATGACACCATACGGCATTACTAAATACTCATAATGGCCTGTGGTGGTACTGAAAGCAGTCTTGTGTTCGTCTCCCTTCCGCATACACACTAAATTGTAGGCGCTCCTCAGATCCAATTTTGTAAAGAAGCGAGCGACATGCATAGTGGCAATCAAGGGAAGTGGGTAAGTATACCTATTGGTAATGTCATTAATGGCATGATAATCTATGCATGGGCACAGACCCCCGTCTTTCTTCTTTACAAAAAAAACTGGAGGATGCATGTAAAGAGGAGGGGCATATGTACCCCTGTCGCAGCAACTCAGTAACATACTGTTCCATAGCCTCTGTCTCAGCGTACGAAAAGGGATATACATGACTCTGTAGCAGTACAGCTCCCAGTCGGAGATCAATGGCACAATCCCATGGCCGATGTGGTGGTAATTTAGATGCCTTTGCTTTTGAGAAGATGTGCTAAATCAGAAAATTAAATTGGAATGGGAATGTCAGAGGCACTGTCAGGACTTTGTGCTAGAAAAATCTGGGAAATTCACGTTTAACAGAAGCCCATAGTAGTATCACGGCATGCCATCTCTTGTCGGACATCCGCCCCACTGCAAGTGACCTATTAAGGCTCTATTGTTCCACCCGGAGCCAGCAGCCAGTGTGCAAAATTTCAGGGCATACTCCTGCAGTGTCTTTTTTCACTGGGCTAGACAGTAGAGGCATTCACCCACGTCCCTGCCTTTGGGATGGTGATCAAATATGGAATGGAATAGCTGGTTGAACACCTCAGTTGTTGATCACAGGGTTCTGATCCCGCCAAACCGCATTGGCCTATTTCAGGGCGCGCCTGGAGAGGCAGGAGATAGGGGCAGACGCCTTCTCACGACCCTCGACTCCCTGGGCTGTGGTGTCAAAATACAGCCCCAACTGGAGCAGGAACCATTGACATTGGGATGTGTTCCCGTCATAATCCTTTGGAAGGCCAAGACGAACTACGGGACCGGACATTATCTCCTGTGGACCTCTGTGTGAAACTTCTAAATCTTGGAGCATGGCTGGGTTGGGCCTGACCACGTCTAGTCGCTAAGTTATATGAGCAACACTCTGTAGCCCCTGGTTGAGAGCGTCTCTCATGATGCTGGAGTAGTCTTTCTTCTACTACGGTAGCAGGTGCGGCGATAGCTGGGGAACCTGCTGACTCCATATTACTTAGGTGGGATATTCTGTAATGACATAGAGAGGAGTCAAATGCAGGGTTGTGGTTCTCTTAATTTAATAATAATAATAATAAAAAAACATTATTTATATAGCACCTTTCATACAAGGAATGCAGCTCAAAGTGCTTTCCATCAATAAATGTCAAATAAAATGGAAGACAGTTGCATCAATAAAAACATTGACATCAATAAAATGTATTCAAAGAATAAAATAAAATAAAAATGGAGAACACAGACTTTAAAGGTGCTATATGTAATACATGTACTGTAATAAATCCAAAAATGGCGCCAATGCCTCGTCAGATATTAAGGAAACATGTTAAGCTGAAATACTATATTTTCTGAAAACAATGCTAATGTCAGTATTTTTTCTTTTGGAAAAGTACGTTCCGTGACGGAATTTATGTTTATGTTTTGGCCTGTGTGTTGTTATCAACTGCCCATTTTGACAGCATGAACGGGTTGCCAGGCATACCTGTAAAAACACAAACCCAGCGCGCTACAGCCATGGAAGCAGCAAACAAACGAACGAGATCATAGAGATTCTACACAACCTAAATAAACTCTGCATGTTTCTAAGCGGTTCCATGACCATAGACATAGAAAAACACGGTTCACTTGTCATGATTGTGCTGATCTTGTTCACCACGTTTCGATTCTGTGGACGTGGCGGAGGGATACAACTCAGGTATTTTGAATTTGAACTGCAGTACTCATTTTTTAACGCTGGATGTCCGTTTTACATATAGCACCTTTAACAAAGAAAAAACATCCTTATAATATCTCAACCAAACAAACGCACAGGTAATAGGCCTAGAGAAAATAACGGTCTTCATTAGAGAAATATAGGCTATATATATATATATTTATATATTTAGAGGTACTTAGTAAACACAGTAACAGTCAAACAGTATACAATATCCCACACTCCTCTATAGGAGTGAGGGCTATAAATACAGGGTACACATAACAGGTGTCCTCCATCACACTGATGAGGGGTGCGTAAGGTGGATCAGTGGCTTCAGAAGACCGGTGTTGTCGACCCCCTGATCCTGTTTACCCCAGTAGGGGGAGCTACAGGATCACTGCTGCTTACATAAACATAACAAAGGGGCTCGTTCAGTTAGGGCTGCAACAACGAATCAATGAAATTGATTAAAATCGATTATTAAAATAGTTGGCAACAAATTCCCTTATTGATTCGTTGGGTCTATTTTGTTGCTCGCTGTGTGGTGGAGCTATGTCACTTAAAGTAGAAACTTTTTAAATTGTCTGACTGAAATCTTGGATATTCAACAGCAGGGAAAGTTACTACATAGTAATGGCATTATTGAAATAAGGAATAGTTCCTCCCACAGCAGTTAGTTCTTATTTATCAAATAGCCAGTGTTTGGTCGCGATCCAGCTTAAAAGGTCTATTGAATCAAATCCACTTCAACATTGCACAACAAGTGTATTTAACTAGCTGGCTAATTAATGTGTAGAGCAGACGCGGTAGAGCTAACGTTAATCTAGCAAGCTCATTAACACTACCTGGCAGTGCCCAAGTAAACAAACACAAATAGCATACTTGTCAATTTGGAGTAATTAAAAAAAATATAAAGTTATGGAAATATTTGTTAATTTGTTTATCCGATTCATCGATTCATCGAAGAAATAACCAACAGATTAATCAATTATCCAAATAATTGTTAGTTGCAGCCCTACATTCAGTATACTGTTTCACCTGGACTGGTTCATTCCAACTGTAACAGATTTGCATGTAATGCACATAATTACATTGAAACAACAAAATGGCACCCTGCACACTTAGCTAATTTGCATATAGGCTTGCAGATCCTTGATCAGACTGGCATTGTGTCACTTATCCATCCCATTAAATTTTTTGCCAGACTCTCTTCAAATGTTGGCAACCCTGAAACTACCATTCTGATATGCTTGTTTAGCATTTTTATTGAGCTACACATCAAATGTTTTTTTCTCAACCTGGGCACATGGCTAATTTGTATAAAGTATGTGTTCTGAAAGTGAAACTTAACTTTTTATTATTAACATTTTCTATTAAGCCTTGATATTTTTCCAGATTTTCCTCACTTTAGAATTCCTTTTGTAATCATGCTTTGTCGGCAGCTCCGTAACTCCTTGTTCAGGTCTGTGGGAGGACGAGGGGCGTGCACATGGTTCATCCAACCACATGTTGCCCGAGCCGCCTATTCTTTTTTAACTTTTCACCCAACATGAAAGCCTGTGGTTGGATCATGCAAGGGATGATTACGTTCACCATCTATACTTACGTGACTGAATTTACAGGTGCCCGATCTGAACACAAGGAGTCGCTGGAGAGCGATGTGTTAGGATAGGTAATCTGATTTATTTCACCCAAATCCCGGGTAGCATTCTGTGTTGGGTGAAAAGTGCAGAAGTAATTGGTGGCTCGAGTGACATGTGGTTGGATGAACCATGTGCTTGCCCCTTGTACACATCTGTGGGATGACAAGGAGTTGCGAAGCAGCCGACAAGGCAGGATTTGAGGGAATTGGTAAGGGAAGAAAATCAGAAAAAAATAAAAAAGATTAAAAAAGGATTCCACAGGTGTATATTTTTATTTTTTGTGACTGCACTGTAAATTCTGTGATCGTCATATGAGTTCTGGGGGGCCTCCAAAGACACTCGTGCCAAGGGGCTTCATAGTATGTAGATCCATCCTTGATCTGAACATCCCTTACTCTATCTCTCCTTCTCTGTCAGTGAACTGCGACGTCACTCCCGTGAGTGCTGCTCCTAATCCACTCATTCATCTGAGCCTGCCCTCCCCACCGTCATAACACCCCTATTCCCAAGAAACACACGCTTAAGTAATTACTGTGTAAATCACGCCAATCAATTATGCAGCCGAGGGAGGTAAGGAAAACATAGGGAGTGAAATGAAAATGTTGACAAAGAGGGGCTCTTCTGAGGCCTGGATTTCACGGTGACATACGGAGCATGAGCATCGGTATGCACTCTGTAACATAGGTGCCCAATGCAACATACAAAGAACTGCATATGCACGGGCATGTCCAGTAAGATAAACACTGACTAAATCAACACATAAACAACCACAGTTGTATCTAGCTTATACAATACAAAAGGGTCCACATGGGCCCAAGATACTCCTATCCCAAACCCATTTTTCCACTTTAATACCCAGACTTAAGGAAATAGCTCAAACATGGACCAGTACATCAAAGTATCTCACCCTTTTGTGGCATTACGAATGGGGGACAAATAAGATCGAATTGGATGGGAAAAACAGAGTCTCAGGCAGCATAAGCTTTACTGGCTCACTGGACCAATACAACAGTCCCAAATTTGTTAACTACATGGACCTGCCAGTATTTGACAGAGCAAATGCTCATTTCACTTGAAAGATTTCAAGTAGTGTTTGGACCCACATGTGATCAACCTGTAGTGGTATACAGTGTTCTGTAATTGTACCATGGTGGAATGATGGATGGGCTAAACGAGCCATGAGAAACTCCTGATAAGGAGCGCCTAGCGGACGTCAGCAGAGACGAGAGGAGCCAGTGCAGGGGCCAGTGGCCTGTCTCCTAAATCACCAAGTCTGAGGGAGGGAGAGAGGGGAGGGACATACAGTAGATGGATGGGTAAGTGGATGTTGGAGTGGAAGTAAAAGTCAGCTGGAGGGAGTTGAGAATGGCAAAGGGATGGATAGGGAGAGGTATAAGTTAAAGATGGGTGGAAGAAAGATTGTTTGGAGTTAGTGTGGGGACAGAAGTAGACGGGAGGGATGGATTTATTGAGAATTGTGTGTGGAGAGAAGGGGGAGACTGGGGTCAGAGAGAGTGGTTGGATCTTGTGGAAAGAGAAGGAGAGAGGGATGGGCAATCGGTTGGGGTTTGGGTGGAGAGAAAAGTGAGTGGAGGGTGGGAAAGAGAGGAGGATGGGAGAGAAATTGGCTGTTTTTTGTGAGGAGAGACCGTGGAGAGGTACAGAGAGTGGGGAGAGAGAGTC
Source organism: Umbra pygmaea (assembly GCA_016801145.1). Taxonomy (NCBI): domain Eukaryota; kingdom Metazoa; phylum Chordata; class Actinopteri; order Esociformes; family Umbridae; genus Umbra; species Umbra pygmaea. The sequence goes on from JACXGM010024241.1 coordinate 5,840, forward strand.
ATACTTGGAGCAGGAGTAGGCTGACTGAGTAGGGGGAGATGGGTTGTGATAAACAGGAAAAGACAGTTAGGCGAGATTTGCGAGGGTAGGGTTGGTGACGTCTGAATTCACTAACGGAGGATATCATTGGTTTATTGCTACAGACTTTTTCCCTACAAAACTTGTGGTTTAACTGGTTTGTCTAAAGTACATGTTTGTGGATGCGGACCAGTTTATAGTACAGAGCAGTAGAGAGATATTTGGGTTCAACACAGATATTTGACCCCTTCATGTAGCGCACCATCAATCTTAAGAGCCAGTGAGGAGAGAGTACATACAAGTTCTGTGATTTTGGATTTTAGTTTTTTGTTGCTGTGTTTGCAATAGTTTCATGTCATTTTCTCCAGCGTTATAATTAAAGCATCCTTCAATAAACAATAAATCAGAACGAGGCAAATTCATAATTTAACAGTTCATCTTGTGTTTAGTTCACAGCTCGACCATTCAGTAATGACAGGAATTTAAATTCCACATACAATTGAATGTGAATTGTAAACTCGGGTTATTTTATCCTGACTTTGCACATATTACATTCTCGATGTGGTTCCTTTGTCTTTGTCTCTAAAGAATGGGCTTTTCATTGCTAAAATTCCTCCACCTCACGCAATTGAATCCGCAGAATTCATTGTTAAATGTGAACTTCTGATCTGGAAAGCAGAACGGGGCACTCGCACCACCCGACACCCAACCAAGGAATGCAAGGTGCAAGGGCAGCAATTTCCCTCAGCAGGCTGTCTTGACATGCCACACACAGAGGGCGTCATTATGGCTAATGTATGCTGCCTGGCCTCCTCGCAAATGGGGGTTTGTGCATGTGTGCTCTTATGTGTGTAATAAGACTGGAAATGGAAGAGACTGAAAAAAAACTGCTAAATATTACATATTCAGAAATCGGATATTATATTCACAGAGTTGGGCAGTATGTATTTGAAATACTAGTTTAAACTGGTTTGAGCATTGGATTTGTTTTTGTTATAAATACAAGATACTTAAAAAATCTTCAGTATTTAATTTTGATTAAATGTACTCTGCAATTGGTGCAATATCTACAATAAAGTATTTTTAAAAGTGTTTGTTTCTACATGGAGCAATGTGCTTAAATGTATATTTAAGTAAGCACTTGTATATGTGTGTCAGTACAATGCAAGTGCACTCTTAACTTACAATATTCTATTCTGTGTTGTTTCTCCAGCTGGCTAGCACCAGACTGTGTGGGGTTGGTGGAGAAGGGCTCAGGGTCTTGTTTCAAAGATAACATCAAAACACAATTAACCCCCGTGACACCTGAGAACCACTTCCTGCCACTCGGTTACCTTGGCCTCGCCAGCAGCTTGTGAGGGGGTCCATTGTAAAACCCTGTGTTTGCTTTGGCTTGCAAGGAAATTTTTTGCCATTATTATCCCCAACTTCTCCCCACCTCCCTTCAACCCTAGACATTTCACAGATGAGTTTAGTCTGCTGCTGTATGCAACACTAGCATTGTCACTTAGAGAGCCATTCCTCAACCCCCTACACACTTCTGGTAAAAAAACATACAATGCTATTTTTTTTTCTAATGGCAGTTCGTTGTATGGATCCCCCCACAAACATTCCTGTCAGAGCTGTAAAACAAATGGCTGTAGACTAAAAATGTTAAATCCCGCTGATGGAGCGTTGGTTGAGAGAAAAGAGGCAGTGCCCCCCCCCCCAAAGAAACTGTGGCAAAGTGCAATGCCTGCCTATGTTTGTTGCTACAGATGTGGAGGCTCCCAATTGACCATCTTTCTAATTTTACCAAAAATAATAAAATTAGAAAAAGAATGAAAGATTTAAATAACTGTACCTAACAAATTCGACAAGTGTTCCATATAAATATATAAACTTTATTTCACTTCTATAGTACAAAGATTAGAAACAAAGTGTAAATAGATTTCTAAACATGTTTCATTTTCATTGTGGAGGACAAAGTTAAGTGTTTGAAGTTAAAATATTTGTTTGTTAGGTTGTTTGTTGTTACAGACAGAAAGAACAGGTTCACAGATACCAACTTTGGCATAAATTGGCTGAACTAAAAATCATTGTCTATGGGCAAAATAATAATATTTTACTTTACTTAGTTCCAGTAGTTATATTCAGCTGTATTCTGCGTGGAGGGCTGTTCTGGTTGCACTGTAATTAGATTTTGATAATACAGGGATTCATACAGAATGTTGTGAAAGTATAATTAAAGACATACAATTTCTTTTGGACGTATATTAGGATCCGGTCCCACTCACTGAAGCTTTACTACAATAGTTATCAATTTCTGTGAGTGTGTGTGTGTGTAGGGGTGTGTGTGTCTGTCTGTCTTTCTGATTGTTAGTGTATATGTCTCTGTGTTTAGGTCTTTTGTGTCTGTGTATTTATGCATGTGTTCATGTATTTGTGTATTCGCGCACTTATCCACATGTGGCATGCAGCGTGCATGTCTGTTGTTGTGTGTGCCTGTTCGTGTTTACGTGTGCACTTCTTTGAGTACATACCTGAGTGTCTGAATGTGTGAGGCTTGTGTGTGTATGGGGACACTTGCAGGGGGATGAACAGCTCGACTTAGGTTCACACTGTTGGTCTGGCCTCTGACTGCTTCCTCTCCTCAATGGAACCAGCTGGATATGTCCCTGGAGACAGAGTGCACCTACACCAGACACATGCAAGACACCAAATGAAATGACAAGGATTGAAAAGCAGAGAGAATGAGGAACAGAGAGACAGAGAATGATAAACAGCAGATGAAAAGAAATCGCTAGCATAAATGAAAAATGGGACAAATTGTGTGTGAATTACTACAATTCGAGATACTTTCCCCTGCCACATTTTTCTCACCTCCCAATTCACGCTGACCCTGCCTTGTTAAAAGCTCCGCAACTCCTTGGACAGATGCAGGATGACAAAGTGCGTGCCCATGGTTCATCCAATCACATGTCGCCAGGCTGCCTAGTCTTTTCGCACTGCTCATCCAACATGGAAGCTTTTAGTCAGATCATTTTTTTATTTTTTTTTATTTAACCAGGTAAGTTGACTAAGAACAGTTTCTTATTAACAGCAACGACCTGGGAGCAATTAGGGTAAAGTGTCTTGCCCAAGGACACAACAACATTTGGCTAAGTCGGGAATCGAACTGGCAACCTTCTGACTACAAGTCTGACTCCCTACCCACTGAGCCATCTGGGCCCCATCATGTACGAGATGATTACGCTCACCAACTATACTTCTGTGATTGAATCCACAGGCACCTGATCTACACACGAGTCGCTGGAAAGAGTCATGGCAAAGCAGATAATTCAGCTTATCCATCTCAAATCCCGGGCAGAGCTATGCCAATTTGCCTCATTCTGGAGGTCCGGGGAAATCCTAAGAACCCATAGTTCAAACAAATGACTGTCATGAAGTAGACTGTCCTGCAATCCAGTGACTTAGCCCACATGTACAAATACAGTATCTTGCTACAAAATACAATGGGTGGTAGTTCAGCCCAGTCTTGGGCTGACATAGTTACAGAAATAATGCCCACATCTGAGAAGATCCATTCATGAGTAGAAGCAAAGGCAGAGGTTAGCGACTGATGAACAAAGGGGTGCGAGCAAGGCCACAAACTTTAGAATGCGAGGAGGAGGCAATAAAGGATCCTCCGGCTTAAACAGGAACCTTTCTTCTCCACCTGTGGTTACAATGTCCCCCTCCTTACTGTAACCCAAACACAGAATGCTGGAATGAAAACACTCCATAAGCGGGCCTTTCCAGTGCTTTGACGTCAAGAGGGTTTTTCCCCGGTGACCCCATTTACTAGACCCTGCCGACGTCAGCATCAAAGGAGGCCTCAAACCCCCCAACTCCATGCCGTGCTCGTTCTCCTCTAACTTGCCCTCCTTAACTATGCAATCAAACTGAGACTGTGTGCCTAATACAATGCCCCCCCGCTATGCCCCATCGCTGCTCTGCTTTCCTAATGTCACCAACAACCAAACAACTACTGCAGACACTAGATTCATCACAGCATGTCTTCTGTCCAATTTTACGGTCATGTTAAACAATGAAAGACATACAGTGGCCTTCAAAATTACTGGCACCCCTGACTGGCATTGCACAAATAATATTTTAAAAACATTATTAATTATAAGGTAACAGTGGGTACGGAAATTATTCAGACCCCTTTAAATTTTGCACTCTTTTCAGCCATTTGATAGAATCAAAAAAGTTAATTTTATTTCTCATTCATGTACACTCAGCACCACATCTTGACAGAAAAAAACTGTAATGTAGAAATTTTAGCAAATTTATTAAAAAAGAAATTTGAAATATCACATGGTCATAAGTATTCAGACCCTTTGCAGTATTAAGTAGAAGCACCCTTTTGAGCTAGTACAGCCATGAGTCGATTTGGGAATGATGCAACAAGTCTTTCACACCTGGATTTTGGGGATCCTCTGCCATTCTTCCTTGCAGATCCTCTCCAGTTCTGTCAGGTTGGATTATGAACGTTGGTGGACAGCCATTTTCAGGTCTCTCCAAAGATGCTCAATTGGGTTTAGATCAGGGCTCTGGCTGGGCCAGTCAAGAATGGTCACAGAGTTGTTCCGAAGCCACTCCTTCATTATTTTAGCTGTGTGCTTAGGGTCATTTTCTTGTTGGAAGGTGAACCTTCGGCCCAGTCGGAGGTCCTGAGCACTTTGGATGAGGTTTTCTTCCAGGATATCTCTGTACTTGGCCGCATTCATCTTTCCTTCAATTGCAATTAGTCGTCCTGTCCCTGCAGCTGAAAAACAGCCACATAACATGATGCTGCCACCTCCATATTTCACTGTTGGGATTGTATTGGGCAGGTGATGAGCAGTGCCTGGTTTTCCACACACATACGGCTTAGAATCTACACCAAGAAGTTCAATCTCATCAGACCAGAGAATCTTATTTCTTATATTCTGGGAGTCCTTCATGTGTTTTTTGGCAAACTCTGTGCAGGCTTTCATGTCTTGCACTGAGGAGAGGCTTCCGTCGGCCCAATCTGCCATAAAGCCCCGACTGGTGGAGGGCTGCAGTGATAGTTGACTTTGTGGAACTTTCTCCCATCTCCCTACTGCATCTCTGGAGCTCAGTTACAGCGATCCTTGGGTTCTTCTTTACCTCTCTCACCAAGGCTCTTCTCCCACGATTGCTCAATTTGGACGGACGGCCAGGTCTAGGAAGAGTTCTGGTTGTATCACACTTCTTCCATTTAAGGATTATGGAGGCCACTGTGCACTTAGGAACCTTGACTGCTGCAGAAATTATTTTGTAACCTTGGCCACATCTGTGCCTTGCCACAATTCTGTCTCTGAGCTCCTGAGGTAGTTCCTTCGACCTCTTGATTCTCATTTGCTCTGACATGCACTGTGAGCTGTAAGGTCTTATATAGACAGGTGTGTGCCTTTCTTAATCAAGTCCAATCAGTGTAATTAAACACAACAGGACTCCAATGAAGGAGTAGAACCATCTCAAGGAGGATCAGAAGAAATGGACAGCATGTGAGTTAAATATGAGTGTCATAGCAAAGGGTCTGAATACTTATGACCATTTGATTTCAGTTCTTCATGAGAAATAAAATGTACATTACAAATTAATAAATAATATAGCTATAGAAGGCTACCTAATGTAGCTTCAGAAGGCTACCTAACCTTGGTGGATAGGATCAGAAGGCTACCTAAAAAGTTTGCCCCAAGTTAACTTAATGGCAATTATATTTTAACTGAGTGTATGTAAACCTCTGACCCACTGAGAATGTGATGAAAGAAATAAAATCTGACATAAATCATTCTCTCTGCTATTATTCTGACATTTTAACTGACCTATAAAAATGTATTTTTACTGGGATTGAATGTCAGGAGTTGTGAACAACTGAGTTTCAATGTCTTTGGCTAAAGTGTATGTAAAATTCTAACTTCAACTGTAACAATATTTTAATATCAAGGAACTAAATAAAGAGTAGGGCAACTCTTTTGACTCCAATTGTTCTTAGTGTCAGCTTCAATCATTGTTGGAATATTTAACCATTCTTCAAAAAGAAAAGCCTCCAGTTTTTATAGTGATAAACAAACTACCAGTATTGCACATGCGTTTTATCATGTCACAAGACTGCTGTGTCACTCCAAGAGTTCTCTGCAGGAAACATGTTTGAGGCATTGTAACATGAGGACACAATGTGGACTACTGGTCAGAGTTGTGATAATAAATGCTGACGCACTTAAGCTAATGAGGCTAATTTAGTGTAATATAGTAGGTGCATCAACATGAATAAGTATATTTTTCCTTCCATGTGCCGCAGCATAGAGGAAACTCTCCAAGCAAATGTTGTGCATAACTGAAATCTTATATGAGAGAGGGTTTGAGGAGTTCAGCCATGTTTACATCTAGCCAGGCCAGCAGATTCATTATTGCCTTTAGAGCTGGCCATGTATGATTCCAAGAAGAAAAGGGGTTATGCGTGCTAACACCTAGCCTCATGGGCTATCACGTGTATGTATTCAGTAGTGTGAACTAACCGGGGAGTCGTAGGACAGTATATTGTTGTTTATTTTAATCACTGTTAGCCGCAGCTAAATCAGTGCCTACTATTCTTGTTGTCCACGCTTGAATTCAAACAAAACTATTTATATACACCACAACAAAACACACACAGCACATAATACACACCTTAAACATGTGATGTGTGATGTGGATATAGCTTGTTATTTGACTGCCTTCCTACTTAAAGGTGCACTGTGTCAAATCTTTCAGAATCATAATAGAGCTCATATCTATCCTCTATCCTGGGCAGCGCTTTACCAATTTTCGATTCCTCACGATGGAGCTCCAAGCAAAGTTTTACAACCTGTGGTTACATTAGAAATTATGACCACTGTAACATAGCTGTCCTGCTAAGCAGGACTAAGAGCTAAGAGCCTTTTCCCAATTCTTTTTGATAAAAAACAATGGCATGTCTGAATGTTTTGTATGATGAGTTTAAAGTAGCATTAAACAATATAAAGAGTATTTTTATACATTGCTTACATTTGATTATGTTATTGTCGCCACTACAAAAACATCTTACTTGATTATGAATTAAGGAATCATTTATTTTTAATATTTTTGGCCTGTTTTTTTTTTACAGGTGCCTGAACTGCACACAAGGAGTCGCTGGAGAGCAACGTGTCAAGGTACATTAGATAATTCGACTTATCTATCCCAAATTACAGACAGTGCTATGTTAATTTGCGCTGCATCTTGCTGGAGGTCCAGGGAAAGTTGTAGAACCCATAGTCAGGCTTGAACCACTGACTATCCTGACGTAGACTGTCCCAGCGACTTAGCCCACAACGCTATGCAGACCCCAAACTCATTATTATGTGTAGGTCAGACAAATAGTTGCAGTTTGCCCATGATATATTTTGGTTTGTATCCTCTGGAAAAATGGGAAATGTCTGCTTACAGGGAAGCATGCAGATGAGTTAAAAAACTAGGGGTGACAGTTTAAAGGTCCCATATTGTCACCTTTTGTATTTCTTTTTTAAGTTTTGATATCCTTAACAAGTTATATTTGCAGTTGTAAGTATCAAAAACCAGCTAATTTAGGTTTTACAGCTCCTCTCTCAGCAGCTCTGCCAAAAACAGGTAGATTTTGGCCTGTCTTATGAATATTCATGACCTCTCTTTTGATTGGCCGGTTCTTTTCTGACTGACGCACGGCCAGGCCAACCAAAGGTAACTTACTGTAGCCTGCTTTGGCTTGGTGAAACTCATAGTAGTAAGGTAAATATAGACTGGTAATGATGGCAACCGGCATGGAAAATGTAAACGTGTCAGACCGTACAGTTTGAGCTGGACTCAGACCCCAAATCGCAAATGACAGGAGACAAGAGCTATTCACACCCTGTGTTTATGACTCTAAATTTATGTCTCTAAAGTTTATAACAATTGAATTTCTAGCGGAAAATTAATACTACAGTTGTGCTTTCTGTCTTCAGTGAAAGCATACAACCGTTAGTTTGTTAGTTAGTACCAATTTTTTGTATACAGTATGAATACCTAGCAACCGAGGCTTAAAAAACACCTAGTGGTCAACAGTTGTACTACATTCTACAAGACCCGGAAGGTGAGTGGTTAGAGCAGTGAGCTATGAACCGTGACTCTGGGATTTGAGTCCCCAGTAAAGAGTTCTTATGTCTGAGAGACTTATTCTCAACATCCCCTCAGTTTATTAGGGTTCAACCACGAAGTGGTAGAACTCTTCTGTTTTTGTGTTGAATGGTTATTATTGTTATTAGGGTTCAACCACGAAGTTGGTGTTCAACCACATGGTGGCGCTGTAATTAAGTCTTCAAAATGTAAAGTTTGAAAGGCCACGCCCCTCACACCGTAAGTCCGATTGACTTGAAATTTATCACACAGGTGCAGCTCAGTGTGTTCTATAAAAAAGCCTCAAGGACCATTAAGGTCCGCCTACAAAAATATTCCGCCATTTTGAATTTTTTTAAAAACACATTTTTGACATCTCCTCCTAAACCGTAGCTCCGATTGCCACCAAAATTTCAGTGAATCATCATTGGACCAAGTTTATTAAAAATAAGATAAAGCATGTTGATATCTCAATTACTTTTCAAGTTATTGACCAATGAACTTCGAAAGGGGTGTGGCTCTGGACATTAATGAACACAAATGAGCTACCGTAAGTCCAATCATCACAAAACTCACAGGATATGTTCAGATAAATGCCCCAGACATACCCAGACAGTTTTATATACCTGCACCTCCAGGGGGTGCTACAAGCGCAAGATAGGTGAGTAGCAATACACAAATTGTACTATTGATTGCATATTCAGTCTCCAATCATGAAATATCTCTCAGGACATGTCCTCATAAGTAACTGAACTATGCCCTGCACTTTAAATGTAGAATAACTACATGTGGAATGACACAAATCCAGCTATAGATCATAAAATGTTTGTCCAATTGTTACAAAACTTGCAGGATATGTTTTATAACAATGTTGAACCACAGGTGTGAAATATTCCGCCATTTTGAATATTTAGAAAAAAAACATTATTGACATTATTTTATAACATAGCTCTGATTGCCACCAAATTTTCAGTAAATCATCATTGGATCAAGCTTATTAACAGTTGAATAAAGCATGTCAATATCTTAATTACTTTTCAAGTTATTGACCAATGAACTTCAAAAGGGGCGTGGCTCTGGACATAAATGAACACAAATCAGCAACCGTAGGCCAATTGTCACAAAACTCACAGGATATGTTCAGATAAGTGCCCCAGATATACCCAGACAGTTTCATATACATGCGTCACTAGGTGGCGCTACAAGCACAAAATAGGTCAGTAGCATTATACAGATTGTACTATTAATCGTATATTCAATCGCCAATAATGCCAAATCTCTCAGGATATATCATCATAAGTACCTGAACCGCGCCCTGCATTTCTAATTCAAATTGACCACTAGGGGGTGCTTTTATCTTCTCCTACACTGTAGCTCCGATTGCCACCACATTTTCAGTAAATCATTATTGGATCAAGCTTATTTACAGTTGAACAAAACATGTCAATCTCAATTAAATTTTAAGTTATTGACCAATGAACTTTGAAAGGGGAGTGGCTCTCGACATAAATGAATACAAATCAGCAACCGTAAGGCTAATCATCACAAAACTCACTGGATGTCATTAGATAAGTTCCTAACATATACCCAGACAGTTTCATATACCTTGACCACTAAGGGGAGCTACAAGCGCAAGATAGGTGAGTGCCAATGCACAAATGTTACTAGTAATTGCATATTCATTCTCCAATGACAAATCTCTTAATAAGTAACTGAACCA
>JACXGM010024243.1:5912-15919 GCA_016801145.1 Umbra pygmaea
GATTTGTCACCATAGCTAGTAAAGATGCAGTCTGGGATTTGTCACCATAGCTAGTAAAGATGCAGTCTGGGATTTTTGTAAAAGTGGTACACTTGAGTCAAAATGTGTTCCAGAATTTCTGTACTCTGTACCACATGACATCAAAGCCACTCACTTTCCAACTTGGAATTTCATGGCTGACGTATAATAGTGATTCTTCTTATACATATGCACATATAATTAACATATTACACATATAGCCAAAATGGTAAGTTTATCACAGAAGTCCCACAGATGTCCCAGAATGCACCTTGAATGTATATTAGGACATTGGCAGGTTCCTTGCCATCTAGTTGGTTAATAGATACAAAGAAAGACAACTCATTATGCTGGTGTACAGCTTGCAATGTGTCCAACAAACCCTTGGATACAGAGATGTTCCAATAAGTGGTTGTCCAGTCTAGATAACAAACGTTTTGAGTTTGTTTGACATTTGATTGTCCTCATACAATGTGTTATTTTGGCCTAGTCCATTTTTAAACTAGCCATCCATCAAAAAAGTTATGTAAAATTAAACACTATTGTATGAAATTTCCTGAAATGTCCAGTGAAGCAGTGTATTTTCATATCAACGTATATTTCCACATTGTCATTGACCAGAGCAGTCTGCCTCTCTTATTGTCCCCATCTTATTGTCACCATCTTCATAATGATCCAATATCATGCTAAAGATTTGCCCATTGTTGGTGCCTTAGATGAGTCTGTCCTGTGAACAGGAGTCTGAGAAACAACATGACTTGACAAAGCACGATTACCTGAGTAATATATGAAACGTTAAACATAGCTTGGTCAAGTAGCCTTAGTCATTACTATGATGGTATTACTCATAGGCTTTAGCACATTCTCATCTTCAGTTTGAAGGTGTAATTTTAGGTGTAGGGGGGTTATCCCCTTAGACACATGGGGCATCTTCAGAGGGAGTCAGGGGACGGCAAGGAGGGATGGTACTGAGAGACCGGAAGGCAAAAATGGAGGGATCGTAGGCGTACCTGGGCGGAGGACGAGTGCCAGTCAGGTTCTGTGGACAGGAGAGAACATGGTTAAAAATAGGAAAGGTAGAGTAAGAGACAGTTCAAACGATTGGGTTTAGGCTAATCTGAGTTTTATCATCCACAGATCAGTGTGGACAGAAAGAGCAGGTCTTACACTAACTATATGGGCATATTGAGAAGAGGTCATCAACTGATCAGACACATACAGTATGACACATGACATATTTTGTCTTCGAATTAAATCAAGAGATGCAGTTGAGTATTTCATACCCATTAAGACAACCTGCCCTATTTTGTTCAAAGAGCACTGATCTACAATTCAAGAAGGGTAGTAAATTAGAAAAGGATATTTCAAAAATATTTTAAAAGAATGTCCATTTATAACAGGTATAGTGATATTGGTCCACTGCCTGCTGTGCAGCTCCTAGCCAGGACTCTTATCTTCTCTGTTATGAAGGACTACATGGTCTGTCTAAAATTAGCCCCAGTCATTTTCTCCTCCACAGGAAATGTCAGGAAATGGCTTTGTGTGATTTGGCAATAAGGCAGCCCTTTTTCCGGCCCTACTCAAAGGGCTCGTGGAGGTTCCAGGGCCAAAGATTGGGGCCTTGTGATACTGTAGCTCACTCACTGTAATCAGGAACTGGCCTTTGTGGAATGAGGGCAAACAGAGTAGAGTTGTGTGTGTGTGTACGTGTGTGTGTGTGTGTGTGTGTGTGTGTGTACAGGGATGGGCAGTATTTATGATAAATATATTTCAAATACAAAATAGTATTTTGTAATTTGTATTTGATAGACTGAATGAAAATGGCTTAGTATTTTGTATCAAAATACTTTAGTTTTTTTGTATTTAAAAAATACTGTAAAATACTTTAAAAATGCTGCCTCTGTATCCTATTCAAAAATGAATCTGCTATTTAACAAGACTATGTGGGCACTACACAAGTGCTTCTAATAATATTATAATATCAGGGAAAATTTCATTTTTGTCCATAATTTAATTCCAAAAGTGACATATTTCAAGTCTTTTATTTTCAATCTTGATTATTACGGCTTATAGCTCAGGGAAATCAAAAATACAGTATTTCAAAATATTAGAATAAAGAATTACAGAAGGTGATTGCTGAAAGGGCTGGCTGTTCACAGAGTGCTGTATGAAAGTACGTATATTCATGGAAAGTTGACTGGAAGGGAAAAGTGTGGTAGAAAAAGGTAAACAAGCAACAGGGATGACTGCAGCCTTGAGAGGATTGTCAGGCAAAGGCGATTCAAATACTTGGGGAAGCTCCACAAGGAGTGTACTGAGGCTGTAGTCAGTACATCAAGAGCCACCATGTACAGATGTGTCCTGAAAATGGGTAACAAGTGTTGCATTCCTAGTGTCAATCCATTCCTGAACCAGAGACAATGCCAGAAGTGTCTAGCCTGGGCTACGGAGAAAAAGATCTGGACTGTTACTCAGTGGTCCAAAATCTAATTTTTGGAAGAAAGTATGTTTTGCAATTCATTTGGAAATCAATGTCCCAGAGTCTGGAGGAAGAGTGGAGAGGCAAAGAATCCAAAGTGCTTGAAGTTCAGTGTGAAGTTTCCAAAGTCTGTGATGCTTTTGGGTTGCCATGTTATCTGTTAGTCCCCTGTGCTTTATCAAGTCCAGAGTCAATGCAGCTGTCAACCAGGAGATTTTAGAGCACTTCATTATTCCATCAGATGATAAGCTTTATGGAGATGCTGATTTTCTTTTTCAGCAGGACTTGGCACCTGCCCACGGTGCCAAAATGACGGGTAACTGGTTTGCTGACCATGGTATTACTGTGTTTGGTTGGCCAGCCAACTCACCTGAATCTATGGGCTATTATTAAGAGGAAAATGGGAGAAATCAGACCCAACAATTAAAATGAGCTGAAGAATGCTGTCAAAGCATCCTGGGCTTAAATATCACCTCAGCCACAGGCTCCATGCCACACCGCATTGATACAGTTATTCATGCAGAAGGAGCCCTGACCGAGTATTGAGTGCATGAATATGTTTCAGAAGGTCCACATTTCTGTATTATAAATTCTTTATTCAAATTTTTTGAGATACTGGATTTTTCTTATTCTATAAGCTGTAAGTGGCCTTGTCTATGACCAGCTTTAAAAACGCTTTGCACTGGCTGGAGCAGGCGCTTGCTCCCAACCTAGTGACGTCTCTTTTCTAGGCGCAAAAATTCTCCAAGCACAACACTCTGAGAGCAGCTCTCTGCTGCACTCAAATTTCAAATAATTTCAACTTTGATCCCCGCTGTCGGTGACCTCCCGAAATGCAACCAATGGCACTGAAGTATGTGTTGTCTTCGTATATACACAAAAATAAAAACCAGAAAAAGAAAGTAATTTTATATTCATCAGAGTAGCAAGCTAGCTACAGTGGTACAGCTGTATCAGTATGTGCCCGACCTAGCAAAGAGCAAAGTGTTCAACGCTGGTCATGGAAACGGCTTGAAATATGTCACTTTATGTGTAATGAATCTAGAATATATGAAGCTGTCCCATTTTGAATTAAATTATGGAAAAAATTACTTCCAGGATATTCACATTTTTTGAGATGCACTTGAAAATCCATGCCTCAAAGTCATTATCCTATTTCGCTACTCAGAACGAGATTGGACGGATAGAGCATCAGATGGGCATCAGGTTAGGGAGTCAGACTTGTAGTTGGAATGCACTAATTTCATTTTGATGCATATTGCACATTTTCTGTTTATCCAATAAACCTAATTTTACTACTGATATATTACTGTGTCCTTTAGTTATTTGATAGATCAAAATGAAATTTCTGATCCAAACACCCAATCACTTATAAATGAAAATCATGGAAATTGTCAGAGGTGCCTAAACTTTTGCATTTGACTGTATCCAATAACAGCAGGTTTCAGCTACAAGCCGTGTAGTGCAATGTTGAATTACCTTAGCATTTTGGGCTTTTTTTATTGTATTATGCTGTAGTGGCTTTGGAAAAAAACTAATTACATCACTGTATGATAAGACTATCCCTTTAGGGACCAAACACTAAGGGTACCGTGTCTCTGTATCATGGCAACAAATCCCAACAGCTCACTGTCTAAGATGTGGCAGACAGGCCTGAAATTCAACACATAGGAGTTGACAGGTGTAAACTATCAGATTGTAGTTTCACCCTGCCCTCAAATAAGCCAGTAGTAAGATTCAACATATTACGTATATCAACCACATCCTCTCTGAGGGGATTGGGTTTTCAGTCAACAATGGTAAAAAAACCTTCCATCTTCAGGAGATTTTCTCTTCAGCTGTTATACAGTACATCTTTAGTAGCTACAACAGTACCCATTTTCGTAGCCCTGAAATCTCTTCATTAATTTCCTGTCATTGATGGCTTAGATCGGGGGTATCCGACCCTGGTCCTGGAGAGCTTGAATCCTGTAGGTTTTCACTTCAACCGAACATATTGTAGCCTCATTTAGCTTATCAACAAGCTAATTATTAAAATCAGGTGTGCTAAAATAGGGTTGGAGTGAAAACATTCAGGACAGGTTAAGGTTAGGATTAGGGTTAGTAGATATTTAGTAAAAATGTTGTTGATAGTCTGTGGATAATCTGTAGAGCATCTACAGATACACTTTTTGGACTATAAAGTGTTACCGTGTTTTGTTGAATCCAAAATACTTAAAACTTAAAACATCCAAAACTTTAAAAAAATGGGCAATCAAATGAAATCTCTTTTTTTAACTTGAGGTTAATTTAATTGAATTGCTATTTCATAATATTTTGCATGTTACACATTAATTAGTTGTACGTGGCATTTCAGAAAACTTAGTTTTACCCAAACTTTGGAAATGACTATGTGGGAAAGACAGGTTTAAGATCAAAGGTCATACAAATAAGATGTTCTCCATATGGCTATGGCACCTAGGGACAGATCTGTACCCAATGTTGTCATGTTAGCACGGTAACTTACTGTAGCATGTTTGCATTCCCTATTGAGTCATAAAGTGCTCCAGTATTCCCTATCTGGGGTGTGATCACCATGAAAAGATGCAATAGAGCAACAAAATGTATTCTGTAAATAAAACAAGGGACTACAAATAAATATAGTAATGCAAGCTTAGCGATAGACTTAGTGAAATAAAGTTTTCATGAACTACCAAGATTATTTTTGACAATATTGCTACATCATACTGTACCATATTTCTATTCAACGTTCAATATTTAATATAGTTTATATGTGCAGCACTCCAATATGATGCAGTAATTTTTTACCTATTCTAAATCTGGTAACAGAAGACTGTATTAAGGGCTGATGTTTAATCAGTGACGAAATTGTCAGGATGTCGGCCCAGTTCCATCTCTCTCCACAGGCTTCCAATGCCCGGCCATTGGGCTCGCTTTCCCCATGGGTAAATAGAATGACGACCTCCCTGTCTATCTGTGACTTTGCTCTCATATAGACACAGACCATCTGTGCACATGCAAAAGTTTGGTTCATGCTGTTCCAGCATTGTAGCCACAAGACCAAATCTGAGGCAAAGCTGTGCAACCTGATTCAACACTCAGTTGTTGAAATTGATGCACTATGTAGAGTACTTTCTGCCTTTACATCATTTTGCTGAGTCTTCCATTGGAACAAAAGGTTCACACTACTACACGTAAACTATTAGGTCAAACAAAAAATACGAAACTGTACAAAGTTTCCAAAGAATTTAACAGATCAACATAAAACTATGGCGATTCCAAATTATTAAGCAAATTGGAATTAAGTGCCATAAAAATTAAATATTTAGTTTTTCAATCTAAGTGATGGATGGTATTCTGTCTCCGAGCTCTTTGGATCACTGAAATCATTCTCATACACCTGTGATAATTAGTTTGCCAGGTGAGCCCAATTAAAGGAAAACTACTTAAAAAGGGTGTTTCACATTATTAGGCAGGCCACAGGATCTCTCTCAAGATCTCTCTGCTGCAGAAAAGCATTGAATAGTGCAATGCCTTGGACAAGGTATGAAAACATTTGATATTTCATGAAAATGTAAGCATGAGCATTGTACTGTGAAGAGATGTGTGGCTGATTCAGACCACAGAATGGTTTGTGCAGATGAAGGCATAATGAGGAAGCAAAAAGCCATTACAAAGCAGCAAACAGGTATTTGAAGCTGCTAGTGCCTCTGGAGTCCTATGAACCTCAATGTGTAGAATCCTCCGGAGGCTTGCAGTTGTGTATAAACCGATTATTTGGCCACCCCTATCCAATGCTCACAAGCAGAAATGGTTGCAGTGAGCAGAGAAATACCTGAAGACTAATTTTCAAACAGTCTTATTTACTGATGAGTGCTGTCCAACCCTGGATGGTCCAGATGGATGGCATAGTGGATGGTTGGTGGATGGCCACCATGTCCCAATAGGCTGCAACGTCATCAAGGAGGAGGCGGAGTCATGTTTTGAGCCAGAATCATGGGAAGAGAGCTGGTAGTATCCTTTAGGGTCCCTGAAGGTGTGAAAATGACCTCTACAAAGTATATCGTTTTTGACAGACCACTTTCTTCCATGGTACAAAAAGAAGAACTGTGCCTTCCGTAGCAAAATCATCTTCATGCATGACAATGCACGCAAAGAATACCTCTGTGTCATTGGCTGCTATGAAAGAAGAAAAACTCATGGTGTTTCCCCCATCCTCACCTGACCTCAACACTATTGAGAACCTTTGGAGCATCCTCAAGCAAAAGATCTATGAGGGTGGGAGGCAGTTCGCATCAAAACAGCATCTCTGGGAGACTATGCGGACATTCTGAAAAGAAAGTCAAGCAGAAACTCCATAAACTCACAAGTCCAATGGATCCAAGAATTGTGAAGGTGATATCAAAGAAGGGGTCCAATGTTAGGTATACTGCTAACCAACCAATAGGCAGGAGTTTTCCCCTAAAGACACAGCCCCTTCTCATTTGCATAAAGAGGCAGAAATGCATACAGAAATGTAAATATGACAGGTAGAAATAAATAGCGTTTAAGAAATAAATAGGGTAAAAAATTACAAAGGAAGAATAAAACAGACAAAAATATATTATACACATAAATACATACATTTAAAAAATAAGTCATAAATAAATAAAGTTGAAAATTATAAGGGACAATAAATAAATAAGGTCATTATTACAAAGGTGAATAAATAAAGAAGCTAATTAAAAGAGATACATACATTAATGGCTCATTGTATAATTTAATTACTGCCTAGACGTGTTTATTTACTGTATTTATTGTGCAATTAATTGTATGCTTATTTATTCTTTGAGCATTTATTTATTTATATATTTATCTCTTATTTTGTCAGACTTGGTCCTCAATAATAAACCCCCTTGGGGAGTGGTTCCTAAAGTTTTTGGTTACTGTACCACCAGGGGTCCTAGTACCCATGGTTGGTAAACACTGGTTTGCTCAACTACTTTCACCCACCAGCAACTAAACAACTATTTGGACAAATGTTTATTTCAGAAGCCTGCACTCGAACCTAAAATACAGAGAATACTGCTGTACAATTTGCACTTGCATTGCCAAGTAGGCTACATTTACTTTCCATATGATGAAAGTAATTATTTCTAGACAGGCAGAAGCAGGCTATTTCATGAAATGTGCATAGGTAGTTGTCATGTTATTAACACATTATTCTTCTTACAGAAGAATCTATCCAAAATAAAAACTAAAAGAGTAGACAAAGATTTCCTCAGAAATCGAAGAAAAGTGGAACAATGACTAACACATATATATTTATAAACATTATTTTACAATGTTGTATCAAGTGCAATCGTGTGGACAAAGCCATTTAACATTCAGCAGTAGTCCCGCTAGTTTGACCCTGCTCTCATAGAGTGAGAGAGCTGCCTGATTAGCAAGACCGTCAGAGAATTACATCAGGTGAATGAACATAGTAGCCAACACCTAGTTATATGCATTTGGATACGTGATTGAATGGAGGAAAACAAGCGTTGTTAGATTGGAAAATTTGGAATAGAGTAACATTGTTTATACTAGCTGTCAGCTATCAAGCGCATAAAAGCTTCAGGTGTTTGGATACTTGAAAAATTGCAGCATTGTTTGTGGCTTGTGTTTTACACAACATTTCCATAAATCATCGATGTGTTGATGACATAAATGAGGAAATATTAGAGGACTTAAGGAGACATGATTTTGAAATGCATGTGCCGTTGCCACTTAACACAAATGCCCCAGCAGCAGAACGGGAGAGGATAGCTTATTTGACAGAAGAGTGAGGTAAGCAAAGTAATCTCGGTTTGATGTTAGACTACATGGCAAAAATATCACCATGCATTTATAACCTCGTGATTCAGTGAGAGTGAGCCCAAAACATTGGAAAGTATGTCTTGTGACACAACAGGCGCGCCTGCTCTTAAAGGTAAAGTAAGATGATGCTCTGATTGGTTTATTGCACGTTACGCCCAAACCACACCTATGACTAATGTAGCTACTTCAGACCTACCCATTTTAGATTTGCGTCGGGCACAAGTGTAATTTATCCTGCCGGCATAATAGCAACAGCGCCTGGGACCCGCCTACAATGTCACTTGCGTTTCGTGTTTGATACTTGCGTTTCAGATCGTTAAAATAGGGCCCATTATGTTTTGTGTTTTTTTTGGCTGGATTACAGACTACAGCAGGCTTTGCAGAGTTACTAGTAACTCATTACCCAACCTGAGTACAAAAGAGGAAGTACTATATATATTTATGTCATTGTCCAGTTAGTCTAGTAGCAAAATCAATGTGACCTGGACTCGGTCCGGGGCCCGGTGATTGGGAAACCATGACAATTTATGAGTTTAACCTGAAAGTACTTGTATCAAATGTCATTCTGCAACATGGCCTATATTTTAGACACTCCTCGTAAGTCTAAACAAATTATCTACTCTACAATAACTTTATGTAAGTTGTTCTGATAAGCAGCTTTAAATAAGCTCATGGACACGAAGAGGTGAAGCCAATCACATCTCTTAACCTCAGTCTTTTTCCATCTCTTCATCTGTCTCCCTTCTAGTCACAATCCCTCCTCCCACATCATCTCCTCTTCAACGGCTGAAACTAGACTCTTGGCAGCTCAGTCCCTGGGAAAGAACGCTCTCCTCCCCCCTCCTCACCTCAATCTCTCTTCGACTCCCAACTCTTCCAACCCAGAGGGGGAGTTCTGGGGTACAACAGCAGGTATTTTTCCTTTTCTCATTCTCCTATTTATTGCTCCATCCACAGATCATGTCCCTTTTAACTACAAACATCCCTGCAATACATCCATGCCTTGTACTTCCAAACTCGCCTCCCTTGAAACCTCAGAGACGTGCACTGTCATTCCTCTCTCGACCACCACCCCAGCCCCCACCCTCCCTCAATCTAGCATCTCTTCTGGACCCATGCCAGGGAAAAGAGAGGGAAAATTAGGTTGAGGGTCAGAACGAGAAAAAGGGCGAAGGATCAAGGCAAAACAGACAGGACGGGGAAAAGTAGAGTGAGACGTGTAGTCTTGTAGAGAAGAGTGACGAGGAGTGCATGCGGGGGGGGGGATGGGGGCGGTAGCAAGAGCCTGGGGAAGAGAAAAGGGGACAAAGGGTGTAATAAGAGAGAACAAGAAGGAGAAAAAGGCACCAATGCAAGCGTGGGTCCCCTGAAAATCCAACGATCTACTGTAAAAGAAAATGCTGTGCCTGGAAAAGATTGCTGTGCCTGGAGGACAGGGAGTCATCATTAATACAGCATCAACAACGATGAGATAATAAACGTCATCTCTGTAGCAGAGAGACACTACGGAGAGCAGCCGGTTGGCTAAAAATGGAAAATGACTTCATACCTAGTGATACACCATAGGGCAACCCACACACACACACACACACACACACACACACACACACACACACACACACACACACACACACACACACACACACACACACACACACACACACACACACAC
>JACXGM010024244.1:0-15595 GCA_016801145.1 Umbra pygmaea
GATAATTGTTAAGTGTTCATTGTGATTTTAGACTTATGTTTACATTTTAATTATTTGAGTGTTTTCCATGGTTGTGTTGACATTTCTGCCTTCATAACTAAGGGGATTATAATCAGTGGAAGTTTAAATTTAAAATAAAAATGTTTAAATTTAATATTTATTTCCTGCTCCTTATTCTAAATATGTCATAAAACAGATCAATAATTATCGATATCGACCAATATGAAAAACTTATATCGTGATAGAGTTTTCAGCCATATCGCCCAGCCCTAGTTCTTCCTCTGTCAACCGTGCAAGGAATCACGTGCCATCTTCATTGCTTTGAACAAAACGGGCTTCACAGGCAAGGATATTGCTGCTAGTAAGATTGCACCTAAATCAACCATTTATCAGACCATCAAGCACTGCAAGGAGAGAGGTTCAATTGTTATGAAGAAGGTGTCAGGGTGCTCAAGAAAGTCCAGCAAGCGCCAGGACTGTCTCCTAAAGTTGATTCAGCTGCGGGATTGGGGCACCACCAGTGTAGAGCTGGCTTAGGAATGGAAGCAGGCAGGTGTGAGTGCATCTGCACGCACTGTGAGGCA
The DNA here is from genome assembly GCA_016801145.1 of Umbra pygmaea. Taxonomy (NCBI): domain Eukaryota; kingdom Metazoa; phylum Chordata; class Actinopteri; order Esociformes; family Umbridae; genus Umbra; species Umbra pygmaea. Next base: position 585 of record JACXGM010024244.1, read on the forward strand.
AAGACTTAAGCTGGATTCACACCAGATCCGGCAAACTGGTTGCATTGCGGCGGAAGCCCATTCATTTCAATAGGAAGCAATGCGCACCACTGCGGCAAATCTACTGGAACCGGCAAAATGTTGATGTGGTGCGGCGGGTGTGTCGCAAGAGTTGAAATAATCCATCTTGTGCAGTGCTTTGTCGTACGGTGCCAGAACCTGAAGTTGATTTACCTCAGAGAAAGAGCTAATATGTCGCTTTCATCTATGGGTGTGTGAGATTGCAAGACAAGCTTTGACAGCTCAGTAGAAAGTTTTCGTATCGTGAATGAATTCTAAACTGAAAACAGCTCCTGTCAGTCGCCTTGCTGGAGGTGGACAGTTGTATGCAATGTTGCCTACCATCTCGTAGATGTGGAAGATTAATTATGATGTTTATTGCAGTGTACACGTGTGTCTGCATTACAATACCGTACAGGGATTTTTTTGCCGTGTCTGGTGTGAATTCAGCTTTAGAGGAAGCTCTGGTGTCAAAAAAGGCAGCAAAGAAGCCAATTCTCTCCAGGCAAAACATCGGGAACAGACTGAAATTCTGCAAAAGGTACAGGGATTGGACTGGGGTAAAGTCATTTTCTCTGATGAATCCCCTTTCCAAATGTTTGGACCATCCGGAAAACGCCTTGTCCGGACAAGACAAGGTGAGCGCTACCATCAGTCCTGTGTCATAGGGAGTGGGCTCACGCACAATTTTGCCTAGGAACACAGCCATGAATAAAAAATGGTACCAACACATCCTCCAAGAGCAACTTCCACCAACCATCCAAGAACAGTTTGGTGACGACCAATGCAGCCGCGGTCAGTAGATCTTAATTGGGTTTGCCGGGCTTGCACTACGTTTGGGACTGTAGTGAATGGAACCTTGCATCCCCTATTTACAATCCATTCACTCCGGTCCCGAACGTAATGCGAGCCTGGCAAACCCAATTAAGATCCACCGACCACGGCTGGACCAATGCCTTTTCCAGCATGATGGAGGACATTGTCACAAGATAATAGTGATAACTGAGTGGCTCGGGGAACAAAACATAAACATTTTGGGTCCATGGCCAGGAAACTCCCCAGACCTTAATCCTTGTGGTCAATCCTCAAGAAAATAATTCTGACAAACTACAAGCATTGATCATGCAAGAATGGGCTGCAATCAGTCAGGATGTGGCTCAGAAGTTAATTGACAGCCTGCCAGGGCCGATTGCAGAGGTCTAGAAAAAGAAGGGTCAACACTGCAAATATTGACTCTTGACCACGACTGTAGACTCAACTAAAGGTTTCTGTCATTACCTTGGTATCATTACCTTTGTTCATGTTGTTGAATAATAATAATACTACCGTAAACCTTTATTTATATAGCACCTTTCATACAAGGAACGCAGCTCAAAGTGATTATGGCCTGAACCAGTAACATCGCTGTAAAGGCCTCCATGGATACAAAAACTACTTTTTTCCTTGACAATCATACAATCATACAATCATACAATCATACAATCAAGTCATACAAGTACATAGGGTATGGTCAACAATATAATATCACTGTTCTTGTCGTTAAACTGCACACAGTTGCGCAAATATGGATTTACATACAGTATATATATATATATATATATATTATGTTTATGTGTGTAGACATTTAGTCTCTATTGTTAATTTAACTGCAACTTTGCACTTTGAATCATAATGTTTACTGTATGTGTAACTAATGTTTCGGTGTGCTCAGGGGAGACTGGTCTACGCCAACCAGGGAACACCCAGTGACTACGCCCATCTGAATCAGACCGTGAACCTGACGGGGACCATCGCCATCACGCGGTACGGAGGAGCGGGTCGAGCTCAGAAAGTGAGCAAACTTTATTTGTCGCACAAGCATCATCCTTGTATTTTTTAATACCTTTTGTTTATTTGGAATGTCATGCTTAAATCAAGGAATGTATGTTGTGCACAATGTAACAAACATTGTTGATTCTTCTTATAATGTAAGGCTCTCCAAAAACTGTATTTTTATTTCCTCTCAATGTTGGAACGTAGAAATGTGTGTAAATGAAGTAAGTCAGGAAAGATTGATGGATCAATAACACCTTGTCTCGGTCCAGGCCATCAATGCAGCTCCGTATGGTGTGGTCGGGGTGTTGGTCTATACAGACCCTTTGGACATAAACGATGGCAAGATGTCTGATACAAATGAGACGTACCCCAACTCCTGGTACATGCCCCCATCTGGGGTGGAGAGAGGTTCCTTCAACACCCACTTTGGAGACATGCTGACGCCTTACCTGGCTGCAAAAGGTAATGTAATAGATTATTACATGGTGATAAATAACACACACTATATATGCACACCCCTACTAATGGTGGATGAGGGATAATGGTCTGGGGCCATAAAGCCGTGGATGTTGTGACACAGCATTCCGTTTATAACACAGTACCATGAAAACCTTGTCTTAAATATATAATATTTCCTTTTCATAACGAAGCCACAATTTGTCATGAATGAAATCAGCAATTAATGTTGAAATGAACTGTCAACGTTGGCTTGTTGCTATCCCATACAAAAAAGATTTAAAATTTTACCCGTTGCGACTCAACAGTAATACATGTCACTTGTTTTTCTATTAATGTAAAAATTCTGTTCATGAAAATAACTTAATAATGAACTACCAAGCTAGTATTATAGACTGCTAGTGTTGCCCCAGATAAGCTAACAACGTAAAGCAGATTTGTGCGTTGCTTGAACAAACCGGGCCCTAACACAAACAATAAAAGCACTACTGTACCACCTTTTCTGGCCTCAGCCACGTGGACTCCACTTCTAACCCTATGTGTGAACGACTTTACAAACATTGTGTCTGAAATTAGGTGAGCTGCTAATTGGTATGATATCCAATATCTAGCAATACTGCAAAATCAAAGATTTAGTTAATTTCATGATCAATTAATTAAAAAACGAAAAAAACGATATTTATCAAATTATCGCCAAGCCCTAGGAGATGTTGTGAGAAACCTTCGCAGATGGCAAAGTGGGGGGCCAACTCCATATTAATGCCCATGGTTTTGGAACGGGATGCCCAACAAGCTCATATGGGTGTCCAAATACTGTTAGCCATATTATGTATTTTACACAAAAAAGTAACAGTAACCAGACACTCAAGTTCATAAAAAGAGACCTACTTACCTTTCTATTAATTTATCCTTAACTATAGTAACAGTTGGAATATAAAGTATAGCAGACAGGAACATGGCTGTTCAGGTAGAAGTTCAAGCATCAACTGGCTTGCTGTAAAGCCTTGACATTTCTCAACGTGACATTCACATGTATGTGCACCATAAATATACAGTTGTCATGGTGAGAATATTGATCAGTAAGACCACTTGTCTTTCCAGTTCCAACTTGTGCTTTTTAATCTCCAGAAAACACGTACAGAATACCACAGGCAAACATCACCGGGATCCCACCCATTCCAACTCAACCAATCGGATTTGAGGATGCTTATGCCCTGATCTGGTAGGTGGCGTTAAACTTTGAAGCAATCTGATGAACCGATCTGATGAAGCGATCTGATTAAGATATCCGATGAAGCTATCCAATGTAGCTATAATATCTGATGTAGCCATCTGATGTAGCCATCTGATGTAGCCATCTGTGTCTGTGAATCTAATGTAAAGTATCTATCTTTGTCTGTGGATCCAATGTACAGTATCTATCTGTGTCTGTATATCTAATGTACAGTATCTATCTGTGTCTGTGGATCTAATGTACAGTATCTATCTGTGTCTGTGGATCTAATGTACAGTATCTATCTGTGTCTGTGGATCTAATGTACAGTATCTATCTGTGTCTGTATATCTAATGTACAGTATCTATCTGTGTCTGTATATCTAATGTACAGTATCTATCTGTGTCTGTGGATCTAATGTACAGTATCTATCTGTGTCTGTATATTTAATGTACAGTATCTATCTGTGTCTGTATATCTAATGTACAGTATCTATCTGTGTCTGTGGATCTAATGTACAGTATCTATCTGTGTCTGTGGGGAACAGTTTAGTTTGTTTGAATCGCTGATGAACTCTGCCTATTGTATTTGATTCTTTCTGAATTTGCAGTCAGCTTGGAGGAGAATCTGCCCCACCTGAATGGCAAGGAGCATTCAACTGTTCCTATCGCTATGGGGGCCCCGGGTTCAGGCCAGATTCCACTTTCAAAGACAGGTGTGAAATAATGCATTTCTGTAATGTACCAACATTTCAAGGATATCTTAAAGATGCAGTCTGAGTTTTTGGCCAGTTGTAAATGTGGCACTTTTTAGCCAAAAAAATGGTCCCCGAACATTGTGCAGTATTTATTTATTTATTTAACCAAGTAAGTTGACTGAGAACGGGTAATCATTTGCAGCAAAAACCTGTGTATATACATATCTTGGTAAATGGCTCTGGAAAAGTGTTGCTAAATGTAAATGTATTCAGTATGAATACATTTACATTTAGCAACACTTTTCCATGTCATAATTTGTGCGCCATGTGATCACATCCACACGACCTAAACTTGGAGATCCGTGGCTAGCTGACAGTGACTCAAATCCAGGCCAAAATGGGAGGTTGAAAAAAATATTTAGCAAAAGTCCCAGACTGCACCTTTAAGTGACTATAACATGGTGTATGCATTGTAACATGCAGAAAACAGGCTACTGTGTCTTGGTTACAGTGAAGTAAAGCTGGACATCTATAACCGTGGGGAGATCAAAAATTCCTCCAATGTCATGGGGGTGATAAAAGGCAGCATTGAGCCAGGTGAGAGAGATTCTACTAACTACAAACTAATTATGTTTAAATATATTTAACTACTCACAAACTACCAACTCATTATGTCTAACTACATTTAACTACAAAGAAACTAACTATCAATTAACTAGCCTTTAACAACAATCTAACTACCTGAGAAATACCTACAAAAGTACCAAACCAAACTTAATCCCCCGTTTGTTAGCACACAGATTAAACATTCCAAGGAAACAGCACAGATAAACCTAATAAAGGTTAGGCCATGTTTAGTAAATGCTTAGTGAACATTTAGTTAGTTGATATTAATTACATAACTATCTAAATAAATAATATCCTATTGAAGTTTTCCAATCTAACAACAATGTTTGGTCCCATAGACAGGTATGTGATATACGGTAACCATAGAGACAGCTGGGTCCACGGGGCCATCGATCCGAGCAGTGGAACCTCGGTCATGCTGGAGGTCACGAGGGTTCTGGGACGGATGGTGAAGCAGGGTGAGCGTGGTGGTGTCACAGAAGTAATCAATGCAGCTGATGGAGTGCTGCATTGTTTAAAACATGCTGTGTGTGTCAGGAATATGTAGGCCTCACAGGTCAATCATCTTTTAAAAGACTGTGTGTGTGTGTGTGTGTGTGTGTCAGGAATATGTAGGCCTCACAGGTCAATCATCTTTTAAAAGACTGTGTGTGTGTGTGTGTGTGTGTGTGTCAGGAAAATGGAGGCCTCGCAGATCAATCATCTTTGGGAGCTGGGGAGCGGAGGAGTTTGGGTTGATCGGTTCTACAGAGTACACTGAGGTGAACTGTACTGATATATAAAGAAAACTGTGTGTACATCCCACCTACTGACAGGTGCAGGAAAAATGAGAAATGCTGAGGTACAAAAATGTGTCAAGTCCGCAACACTGCTTTAAGATCCCATTTTTAATACAAATTCAATGTTTCGGCCCTACTGTATGTACGTATAGACACATACAGTTGTAATCAAAAGTTTGCATACCCCTGAAGAATTGGTAATATATGTACCATTTTCAAAGAAAACACAAGTCAGCAGGCAAAACAATAGTTTGTCATTTCTCATGGGATTAATTTTCAACTGTAGGTCATAACAGAAAGGCACAATTCTAACAGAAAACATGGCAACAAAGAAAATACTGAAATTACCCCTGTTCAAAAGTCTGCAAACCCTCAATTCTCAATATGGTGTATTGCTTTAGCATCGTTTGTGATAGTTGTCTATGAGGCCCTGCATTCATGCAGGTGGTGTAGCTACCCAGTTGTCTTGGCAAAATGCCTCTTGTCATGCAAAGTCTTTGGTCGTTGTGCATGAACCGCACGTTTAAGATCTCCCCAAAGTGGCTTGATGATATTAAGGTCAGTAGACTGTGATGGCCACTCCAGAACCTTCACCTTTTTCTGCTGTAACCACTGGAGGGTCAACTTGGACTTGTGGTTAAGGTCGTTGTTGTGCTGGAATGTCCAAGTGCGTCCAATGTGCCGCTTTCTTGCAGAAGAATGCAAATTGTCTGCCAGTATTGTCCGATAACATGCTGCATTCATCTTGCCATCAATTTTCACAAGGTTCCCTGTGCCTTTAGAGCTCACACACCTTTAAATCATAAGTGAGCCACCACCATGCTTCACAGTGTAGATGGCATTCTTTTCACTATATGCCTTGTGACCCCTCTCCAGAAATAGTGCTTATGGTTGTGACCATAAAGCTCCATTTTGGTCTTGTCACTCCAAATTACAGTGTGCCAGAAGCTGTGAGGGGTGTCAAGGTGTTGTCGGGCATATTGTAACCACGCTTTTTTATGGCACTGGTGCAGTAAAGGCTTCTTTCTGGAAACACGACCATGCAGCTAATATTTGTTCAAGTATCACCGTATTGTTCTCCTTGAAACTATCACATCGTCATTTTCTAGCACAGCCTGTATGTCTCCCAAGGGTTACCTGTGGGTTATTCTTAGTATCCCAAACAATTCAACTAGCAGGTTTGGCTGAAAATGTTCTTGGTCTACATGACCTTGTTTTGATATAAAGAGATCCCAGAATCTTCCACTTCCTAATAAGTGATTGAACAGTACTGACTGGCATATGTAAGGCTTTCGATATCTTTTGATATCCTTTTCCATCCTTTTATGTGGTTCCAGTAACTTCATACACAGCTCTTTTGACAGTTATTTTCTGCTCCCCATGGCTCAGTATCTAGCCTGCTCAGTGCATCCATGTGAGAGCTAAAAAACTCATTGACTATTTATACACACAAACTAATTGCAAATTAAAATGCCACAGGTGTGGTAAATTAACCTTATAACAAGGCCAAACATTCAAGCGTATGTAAACTTTTGATCAGGCCCATTTGGGTGCTTTCTGTTATCAGTATTGTTTCAAAGGAGCCAAACAACTATGCGATACTTAATGGTTCCATATGATCACTATCCTTACATAACAGTTAGATTTTTTGCATGAACAGCCATTGTCAAAATCAATGCTGAAATATCACAATTTCTGCCAGGTTATGCAAGGTTATGAGCACAATTGTACTGTATGTACATATAAATGTATATGTACTTTAAAACACGTACTGTACTGTATGTACTTAACAACGCATACTATATGTACTTAAAGATGCGTACTGTATGTACTTAAAGACACATACTGTACTGTATGTACTTAAAGACGCATACTGTATGTACTTAAAGATGCATACTGTATGTACTTAAAGACGTGTAATGTATGTACATATAGACATGTACTGTATGTACTTATAAACACATACTCTATGTCACATCTTCATTTAACTGTACAGCAACAGCAGACAGGAGTTATTGTGTGAAAAGAAAGCGACAAACATTCCAAGAATTTTTAAACCCTTAGTGAAGAAGATAATTTCTGGCAGTAGTCTTATAGGCTTCTGAATACAACATTGGAAGTGAAGGTCCATCAGACCATCCACGAATTGGGGGAAATGTCTGGGTATTAGAATACACTATCAGTAATACATGAACATAAACCATCTTCTCTACTTCATCCATAGGAGTACTATAGCAAACTGAGTGAACGGTCGGTCGCCTACATAAATGTAGACATTGCTGTGTTTGGTAAGAGATGCAAATGAAGTGAGGTAATGCCTTATGTTAAACTGCAGTTAGTGCTCATTACTGCTTTGCTTTTCAAACATTTTACAATTACTAAAGCAAGTGTTCACACTTGTTTTATTACAGGGAAATACAAGCTGAGACCAGAGTCTCTATTAAAGTTGAGCCCTGGGGTACATCAATATAAAGAAAAAAAAAACACAAACCAAAAACTAAATCAAAAACAGTAAAGACACAATAACATCTTATAAAGTAGTTAAAACATTTGCATAATAAAAAAACTGACTTTAAAAGAAAAATTCACAGTTAACCGTAAAAAGGTAACGTACTGTAACAGACATTTAAAATTGTGGGCAGGAACTAAAACGTCTAACTTAAATTTATTTTGAATTTCATTCCATGAGTGTGGGGCATGGAATTCTAAGACAGTTTTACGTAACTCAGAGTGAACGCGTGGAATATCTAGCAACAACAGGTCCTGCGACCGAGTCAGATATATAGTATTTGACCTCTGAATTTTGGAACATAGATAGTTAGGAAGTCTCTGTAGTATAGCCTTACAAACAAACGTGAACTAATGTCTAGATCTTCTAAACGTCAAGGAATCCCAGCCCACTGAGCTGTTTAACAGGCAATGATGTGTACGAAAAGGTTATCCAGGAATAAAGTGCAATGCTGCATGATAATGCTGTCTGTACTCTATGTGTAACTTCATGTCGCCTTGCACCTTGTGCGTTATCATGGCCAGGTCCCGATTGCAAATGAGAACATGTTCTCAATTGATTAACCTGGTTAAATAAAGGTGAAATAAAAATAATTACACTGCCTCCAATTGTTTTAAGGCTGAAGCTGACCCGTGAATATATAGTACATCACCATAATCAAGAACTGACATAAATGGCCTGTACAATTTCCTTCCTATGCTATGACGAAAGACATGATTTATTTCTATATAAAAGCCAATTTTCAATTTCAGCTTCCTTGCCTGTGCTCTATTGCTAAGGTAATTCTGAAACCATGCACAAGTGTTTATTGTAAAACCTAATGAGTTATGTTTTTTAAGCAATAGAGATTGATCAATTGTATCAAAGGCCTTCAACAGATCAACAAATAAGGCAAAACAGTTCAACTTATTATCAACAGCCTTGAAAATATAATTCACAACCAATGTAGTGGCAGTAATGTTACTGTGCCTTGGTCTAAAACCAGATTGATATTTGTTTAACATGCTATTATTTGATAAGACGGAGTACAGCTGTAGATTTACTATTGACTCTAACATTTTTGCAAGACAAGACAGTTTAGAGAGGTTGAAAATTATCAAGGTCAGTGTCCCCACCTTTGTGTAGAGGGAACACAAATCTTTGGAATAACCCCAGATGTCAATATAAGGTTAAAAAATGTTTGTTCTGAAGCCAAGTTCAGAACTAAAAAGCAGAAGCTAAGCAGATGTTTTAGTGTATAAGGATCTTAATGTATTGATCCAGTCATGTGGAAACACTAACCTACTCCATCCTTTTCACATCAGCCAATGCCACTCTAAGAGCGTCCGGGTCCCCTTCAGCTCAGAGCGTCATCCTCAAGGCCTCCAAACAGGTGAGGCCTCTTGATAATCCCAGCAAATCCATTGCTTGTCAAATCAATGGTCCTCGTGGCGTCGTGGGCTAAGTCGCTGCCTTGCAGGACAAGTTATGTCATGGTAGTCAGTGGTTCAAACCCCCAGCACAAGGCAGTGCAAATTGGAATAGCGCTGCCTGCAATTTGGGATAGAGAAACCAGATTACCAGATCTACCATGCCACTTTGCTCTCCAGCGACTCCTTGTGTGCAGATTGGGCACCTGTATTGGAAGTATAGTTGGTGAGTGTAACCACCCATAATCTGATTAAAGGCTTCCGTGTTTGATGAGCAGTGTGGAAAGAATCATCCTGCTCAGCAACATGTGGATGGATGAATCATGTGAGTGCCCCTCACCAACCAGCATCTTTTCAGGGAGATGTGGACAAGGCCGTGTCAGTGGGAATTGGAAAAGACCAATTGGGAGAGGGGAAAAATCACAAAACATTTTTCGACATCATGTAGTCTGGAACAGAAACCTTAAAAATTTGGAAATCAAAATACTAATGTGTTAATTTTCCCTGTAGGTGAAGACACCTGGATCAGACTCCATATCAGTCTATGATAACTGGATCCGGTACTTCAACCGCACAAGTCCTACCTATGGAGTCATTCCCAAGTGTGTTCCACTCAACCCATAAATCAATACAGTACTTCTACTGTTTCTCAATAACATGTTAACATTTATTTCAAATGTTCCATTCTGGTCATTTTAGAAAGCTAACAAATGAGGCGTCAGGTCTCTCAGGGGTTTAGGAAGTCAGAATTAAAATCAGGTTTCTGGTTTGACTCCTGAGTAGGCCCGTATGTTGTTGTGCCTTTGACCAGGGCACCCTAAGTTGTTTTTTTAATGTAAAATGCTTTTTTTGTTTGTACAGTGAACCCTCGTTTTTCGCGGGGGTTACATTCCAAAAAGAACCCGAGATAGGCGAAATCCGTGAAGTAACCTTTATTTTTTATAATTATTATACAATGAAATACTCCATAATACATTGAAACCAAAGAACAAAACGTTTTTACAGGCCCAAGCATTTGTTTAACAAATAAATGTACTGTATAAACGTTTTTTTACAAATAACTACTGTACTGTAAAATAATAATTTTAATCATCAATACGAACTGAAGGCTTTAAATTGCGGAGATCAGCACCGCCCCACCGCAACCCGAGTCATTCGATTAGAACGGGAGAAAATGAAAGATGATTATGAAAAAAAATACAAAAAACAGTAGGACAAATAGTGACTCGCGTGTATTTCACTGCTCTTCTGACTGAGCTGTGTATAAACCGCAACGTTATTGACACACAGGTAGAGAAGAAGCGGAGAGACTGTTTAGCCAATCAGAATGCAGAACACAATGCACGAAGCAAATCCGCGAAGCAGCGAGACCGTGAAAGGTGAACCGCGATATTACGAGGGTTCACTGTATTTGTTGACATGTTGTTGGTATATCTGTTGTTTACAGTGTAGGCTTCCTGACTGGAGCTGGAAGTGACTACGCTGGCTTCATACACTTTTTAGGCGTCACATCTATGGACATCTCCTATACCTATGATAGAGTAAGACAAGATGACTACACACAGGATGAACACTTAACAATGTTTCAATATCACATGGCCATCCTGTTTCCTCTAGAGCAAAACAAGTGCCAGAATTTACCCAGCGTACCACACTGCGTATGACACATTTGACTACTCCTCTCGGTTCATCGATCCAGGTAAACCAGTGGATAGCAGACCAGCTCTAGAGTGTGCTACCTAATAAACATAATTTCACTCACTCTCGTTTTCCTCTCTTGCACCTACAAAAAAACCTCTCTTACACTTGTAAAAACCCACCTGTCTGTTTGTCTCTCGGTCTAGGGTTCACCAGTCACCAAACAGTTGCCAGGACAGCAGGGAACGTTCTGATGCGATTGGCCGACAGCCTCCTGTTGCCGTTCAACTGCAGTGACTATGCAGAAACTCTGGAAGGGTACCTGCAAAAAGCCCTGGAGCTCTACAGGGAGGGACTGGCAGCACACAAAATCTCTATTGGTAGGTACAGACACGCACACAGTACGGTACACAAACTGTATATGGTTCACACACCCACATACACACATACAATACACACAAACACACGTACACACACAGTACACACACATAGAAATTCAAGATACATACACATACAGTTGTGCTGATAACTTTGCATACCCTGGCAGAAATTGTAACATTTTTGCATTGATTTTGACAATATGACTGTTCATGCAAAAAATCTGACTGTTATGTAAGGATAGTGATCAAATCAAGCCATTAATTATCACATAGTTGTTTGGCTCCTTTGTAAACAGAAATCACCCAAATGGCCCTGATGAAAAGTTTACATACCCTTGAATGTTAAGCCTTGTTACAGACACACAAAATGACACACACAGGTTAAAATGGCAATTAAAGTTGAATTTCACACACCTTTGTCCTTTTCAAATGCAATAATGTTGCATTCCAGCCAACCCGTAACTTCCCTGAGACGGCAGTCAAACGTGTAACTTACTACTTGTGAACTTGTACCAGATTGTTGTACTCCCAGTTACAGTTTGACATCACATAAACAACAATGGCGACCCCTGTTGATGCTGTACAGACGCCGGTGGTTAACATTGTGAAATAGAAATAAATAGACATTAATGGCAATTTAAAGGCAACGTAAAGTAATTCTGCACATTGTAATCAAAACAATAAACATACGATTGTGTACTACTACTGGTTATGTTTATTAAATGAAGCCCAAAATAGGTTGCAGAGTAGAAATTACTAGTATCAGCTAGCCGCTAGCTAACGTTAACGTTGTTAGGCATAGGTCGGCTATTGTTGTTGTTGTGACTTTTGCCTGGAACGCTACCAAGTTGTAAGTTGTGACTTAAAGTCATAACTTACGGGCAAAAAATTGTGTCTGGAACGCAGCATTAGTGTCTATTTCTAATTAGTCAATGAGTTTTTTAGCTTTCACATGGATGCACTGAGCAGGCTAGATACTGAGATTCACAAGTAACCTCAGGACACATACAGGCTGCTCTGGAAAAAGACAGTGTATTTGTTTCAAGAAGCACAATACAACGATACTTGAACAAAAAATTTGCTGCATGGTCGAGTTGCCAGAAAGAAGTCTTTTTACTGTGCCAGTGCCACAAAAAAGCCTGGTTACAATATGCCTGAAAATATCTTGACACGCCTCACAGCTTCTGGCACAGTGTAATTTGGAGTGATGAGACCAAAATAGAGCTTTTTGGTCACAACCATAAACACTATATTTGGAGAGGGGTCAACAAGGCCTATAGTGAAAAGAATACCATCCCCACTGTGAAGCATGGTGGTGGCTCACTGATGTTTTGGGGGGGGGGGTGAGATCTAAAGACATGGGGAACCTTGTGAAGATTGATGGCAAAATGAATGCAGCATGTTATCGTACAATACTGGCAGACAATTTGCATTCTTCTGCACGAAAGCTGCGCATGAGATGCTCTTACACTTTCCAGCACGACAATGACCCTAAGCACAAGGCCAAGTTGACCCTCCAGTGGTTACAGCAGAAAAAGGTGAAGGTTCTGGAGTGGCTATCGCAGTCTCTTGACCTTAATATCATCGAGCCACTCCATTATGATTGTGCCATTCTGTTATGGCATACAGTTGAATATAAATCCCACGAGTGATGGAAAAAAAAATTATGCCTGCTCACTCATGTTTTCTTTGAAAATCATACATCTATTGCCAATTCTCCAAGGGTATGCAAACTTTTTTGCACAAATGTACAGTACATACACACATTCACGCATACAGAACATACCTATACACCAATGCACACAAGCATACTCTCTTACACACACATACAGTTTGTAACAAAATGTGTTATTACTATACGTATAAGTAATACACGTGTAAGATACAGTATAAGCTATGTATAAGATACATATAAGATACAGTATTTAACTGTATTATTACTGTACGTATAAGTACTATACGTATAAGATACAGTATACGGTACATATAAGATACAGTATATAACTGTATTATTAATGTACGTATTAGTAATATACACTCACCTAAAGGATTATTAGGAACACCATACTAATACTGTGTTTGACCCCCTTTTGCCTTCAGAACTGCCTTATTTCTACGTGGCATTGATTCAACAAGGTGCTGAAAGCATTCTTTAGAAATGTTGGCCCATATTGATAATATAACATCATGCAGTTGATCGAGATTTGTGGGATGCACATCCAGGGTATGAATCTCCCGTTCCACCACATCCCAAAGATGCTCTATTGGGTTGAGATCTGGTGACTCTGGGGGCCATTTTAGTACAGTGAACTCATTGTCATGTTCAAGAAACCAATTTGAAATGATTCGAGCTTTGTGACAGGGTGCATTATCCTGCTGGAGGTAGCTGTCAGAGGATGGGTACATGGTGGCCATAAAGGGATGGACATGGTCAGAAACAATGCTCAGGTAGGCCGTGGCATATAAACGATGCCCAATTGGCACTAAGGGGCCTAAAGTGTGCCAAGAAAATATCCCCCAAACCATTACACCACCACCACCAGCATGCACAGTGGTAACGAGGCATGATGGATCCATGTTCTCATTCTGTTTATGCCAAATTCTGACTCTACCATCTGAATGTCTCAACAGAAATCAAGACTCATCAGACCAGGCAACATTTTTCCAGTCTTCAACTGTCCAATTTTGGTGTGCTCTTGCAAATTGTAGCCTCTTTTTCCTATTTGTAGTGGAGATGAGTGGTACCTGGTGGGGTCTTCTGCTGTTGTATCCCATCTATCAGCTTGAAGCAGTCGGCCCATTCTCCTCTGACCTCTAGCATCAACAAGGCATTTTCACCCACAGGACTGCCACATACTGGATGTTTTTCCCTTTTCAAACCATTTTTTGTAAACCCTAGAAATGGTTGTGCTTGAAAATCCCAGTAACTGAGCAGATTGTGAAATACTCAGACTGGCCCGTCTGGCACCAACACCCATGCCACACTCAAAATTGCTTAAATCACCTTTCTTTCCCATTCTGACATTCTGTTTGGAGTTCAGGAGATTGTCTTGACCAGGACCACACCCCTAAATGGATTGAAGCAACTGCCATGTGATTGGTTGAGTAGATCATTGCATTATTGAGAAATTGAACGGCTGTTCCTAATAATCCTTTAGGTGAGTGTATATGTATAAAATATGTATAACATATATACAGTATAACTGTATCTATTAATCTATTGTCTTCAGAACCATTACAGACAGCAGTAAGTCGTTTCCGCTCTGCAGCAGCTAAACTGGAAGAGGTGATCCGAGATTTGGACCTGGCCAATGAGACGTGAGAATTAGTTTGAACAATCACATACATCTATGGACAACCGCATGCACACCCTCACACCCTCACACCCTCACACACACACACACACACACACACACACACACACACACACAAACACACACACACACAC
>JACXGM010024245.1:0-15793 GCA_016801145.1 Umbra pygmaea
TCTGGTTAAAGGCTCCAGTATTCTCTGGTTAAAGGCTCCAGTATTCTCTGGTTAAAGGCTCCAGTATTCTCTGGTTAAAGGCTCCAGTGTTCTCTGGTTAAAGAGTACGGTATTCTCTAGTTAAAGGGTCCAGTACTCTGTTTCTCAACCCCTGTCTGCCTCCCACTCTCCAGTATTCTCTCCTCCTCATCATATACATTTTTGTAATACTGGCATGATTTTGACTAAATTTTGGATTAATAGCACTGATTGGCCCAAGGGGAACATTATAGTAATTAACTACAATGTGTTATTCGCACACACTATCTGAATTAGCCCAAGGGAGGACAATGCATCATTATTGGTGAACGCCATGTTGTTGTGGATCTACTCACCGGTCATACACCGTTTAGCATACTGTTGCAATGTTGAGACATGTCATTAGCATAGAACGCTACCTCAGCATTGATTTTAATGCATTCTGAGCTGCATCAATGAGATCAGCTCATAACAAAAACAGTTTGTACGAGTGAATGATTGTTGAGAGTGGTGAAAAGTGACAAGACTAAAGCATCATTGATTGACCGTCTAACCCTTCCAAATATCCATCCCAGAGGACAGCAAACAGTCAGGATTGGCTTGGCAGAATTCCACCCTCTTGTCAATTGGCCCTGTACAGATATCGCGCACTAGATAGGGAAGGAGTGCCATTTAGGACACAACTAATAAGTTCACCTCCCTTGTAATCCCTTCAAATGCCTCATAGCGTTTCATTGACTGGCCTATCTGTTTTCACCTTTAGTTTTTATACCATTAATATGAATCTTATTAATCCTAAGTGGCAAATATCTCACTCAGAATGACTAAAAATGGATTCTTTTTTAGGGAAATACCAGTTCATCTTTTGTTTGAGGAAAAACACAGAAAAAAATCTACATATGTTTATTGGCCCTGTGTTTGTGTGTTGTTTTGTCAAACTGAAAGTCAAAGCCTTTGGCAGTTGTTTCCTAGCAGATTGTGTCCGCAGTGGGAGGCTGACGTGGACTGTGGATGGTGGTATTTGTGGTGCCAGCTCTTCTGGTTTCTGTTTGGTTCTCTCACATAATGAAAAGCTAATGTAAATGTCTGGATATGAAGGAGTCAGTTCAGGCGTTCAGACCAAGGACTGTACAGCAACATTTTCAAACCACGTCTCTGAGCCGTTTTCATACATCCTGTGGTCATGTTGAGCTGTTTGTATTTCAAATCACGTTGTTTTGTTCTCGTTATGTTAATGTTTGGTTATAACTCCTCACTCTATGAACTCTATTTACCCCCGCAGGTCTGTCTGGTAACCCAGTGGATTTGGAGAAGCGTCATGCTGCGTTTGGGAAGAACTTCATCCCTCCCAAGCAGCCTAAGTCTTTTCTGGCACTAGTGTGGGAGGCTTTGCAAGATGTCACTCTCATCATCCTGGAGATCGCTGCCATCATCTCCCTGGGCCTCTCCTTCTACCACCCCCCTGGCGGAGGAAGCGATCGTGAGTAGTAACCCTATCTTAGAGCCTTTAGGGAGGGTGGAGGGGAACTAGGCGTGGAGAGAGGGGTTCCATGTTGTTTTCAGCTATTGTTTCGTCTGTTCTGTTTCCAAGTGTTTCCATTGTGTTCCGCTGACCTGGTTCTGTATTTTGCTTTCCCGAAGAGTGCGGCGAGGCTGCCTCAGGCGTGGAGGACGAGGGCGAGGCGCAGGCCGGCTGGATAGAGGGAGCCGCCATCTTGTTCTCTGTGGCAATTGTTGTCTTGGTGACGGCGTTCAACGACTGGAGCAAGGAGAAGCAGTTCCGTGGGCTGCAGAGTCGCATTGAGCAGGAGCAAAAGTTCACCGTCATCCGCAAGGGCCAGGTCATTCAGATACCGGTGGCTGAGCTGGTGACAGGAGACATCGCCCAGATCAAATATGGTAAGACGTGGCTTAGAAAAAACAGTGAAACATCACCCACATCAAACAGTAAAAGACATTAGTCAGTCAGAATACAGTGGGCCATTTAATGAGGACATTGACAGTATGGAATACAGTAAGACACTGGAAAGTCATATAACTGTATGACTGTTTCCCAGGTGACCTGCTGCCTGCGGATGGTATCCTGATCCAAGGCAATGACCTGAAGATCGACGAAAGCTCGCTGACCGGTGAATCAGACCAAGTCAGGAAGTCTTTGGAGAAGGACCCCATGCTGCTCTCCGGTGAGAGCGGCTGTTTATAGTAGCATTATTATCAGAATCAAAATCTTTATTGACTTCTGTTGTCCTAAACGTATACGTGTACAATAGAGCGTAACAAATCTTCTGTACTCCTTCACTCTAGGGCCACAGAACATTATAGGATGTTAATTGCTTAATTGTGTCATGCAGTAAACCTGTATGGAAAATTTACATTTCGTTTCTCCACCCAGCTAGACTGGGCAACAGCTTGAAAAAAAACACAATTAGCAGTGACGAAAGTTAAGAGCACTCTAAAACAACTTTATAAAGAGGCAACGTTACTCTCCCTCACCCTTCTACAGTTTAAGGCTGGGATGATAATATTACATTTTTTTGTTATTTCTTCGAATCCATTAGTGATGGTAAGACTGAACAACTTGAAAAGTTCAGAGGCTTACCAGTATTTGCAAACTAGTAAAATTGGTCGTGTTTTAATTAAAAAAGTAGGGGAGTAACGTATTTCTTCAAATAAAAACCGGGGCCTTTATTTACCTCTACTGGAGAAGGTAACCGGCTTTTATTTGAAGCAGGCTTTTGTTAGAGGCAGGCCTTTATTTTTAATTCCGTCTGTTTGATAAGTATAATTGCCTATATTTTAGATCCAATCCTTGTTCCAGTTAGCTCTTTCATTGCTACATTACGTTGTTAACACAATCTCAACACTTCTTGTAACCGTTCCAATAAGTTGTTGAATATTCAGTCACTTGCACTGAATGGGAGCCGTGTTACTTCCAATGTAGTTACTGCCATCTACCTGTACGTTACTACAAACTACACCAGGCTGAGTAAAACATACAGCCGCATTGACTGAAATACCGGTTGGACAATAATACTTAGCGATACTCATTCCTGCTCCCGCAAGCCGCCATTCCTTAAATATTCCGTCCAACTCCCGTTGCGACCTACTTTACCTTGAGTTAGCGTTTCATTATGGTAATGAGTAGCGTCACCTGTACTAAATTAGATTTGGAACAAAAACCTACAGAATGGCTACTCGCAGGAGCAGTGAGAATCGCTGCTTTAGATGAGTATCATCCAGAAAAAAAAGTGTTGAAATTTGCATTAATATATTGTTGAATCTATTAAATTAAAGTGGTAGAAATGTACATTACGCTTAACTGGATTGCACATTACATGAAAGTCACTTAGGAGATTATCTGCACAAATTTTTCCACTGCCTTTATTTAAGGCCTGCCTTTATTTGTCCGTGTTGACAAATAAAGGCCCCGGCCACTATCAGAGGCCCAGTGTTTAATTGACTAACGTTTTTATTTTTGAGGAAATACTGTATGTATTTAAAAGCAGACATTGATTCTAGCCAGAGTGTCAGGAAGCTGTACTTGGCCACAATACTTGGGTCTTTGTTTCTAAGGTGTGTAGTACAAACAACAGGGTTTTCATGCATTGCTGGACAAGGGAGATTATGTAGTCATGCAGCAATGATATATTGGAAGGTCAGTCAGCAGACACAAGATGAGACAGACATACAAATTTTAGATGGTTTCAAACTGGAACTTAAACCTATAATCCGCAACACAGTAGTCTTACGCAGAAAATTGTGGATATACTTCAATATAGTCTGTTTATTTTTCTTATAAGGATTCTAATTTCACTTGACGGTAAATATGATTTATAAAAGTAAGGTATGAATCTGTCGTTTGAGCAGTCAGGATAGTTTTAAACTATAAACAAATGCAAGTGAGTGTTGTAACTTCATAAATCCACTGAAGCACTCGAATGGTTCAATAATGCACATAATGAGGCTTTACCAGAAACACCGGCGTTCAAAAACGCAGTTTTCAATCCCCAGTTCGATTATTATTTACTATGATAAACCGACATATTATGGATAAAAGTATGATCAAATTAGAATAAAAAATATTTCCTCATTAGTAATTATTCAATAAATAATGACAGATGTTTTGTTGAATGCTTGCATTATTTTCCTAATGCTTATTTTTAATCTACACTGCTGATCAAGAACAATCACTACATTATCCTTCAGATTTTATTACTGTAACTTAATATTTATAAGTATAACTTTTCACAGTATTCTAAAAGGCATATTTTCTGCATTCTAGAGCAACGAGTATACCCACATTCATTTATTAATTTAGAACGCAGGAAAAATCTTTGAAACGCAGAATTTTGGAGTGTCTGCGTTTTCGGAAGCAGACTTCGGAAAGCTGAAGTGACCTCTGCCAATGCATATAACATATAATACATATATGTAGCACAGTTCTTCATATATATAGTTTAGTCATTTACCAGATAACGTAGTCATACATAGATGTAACCAGTCATTTATGCATATTTCACTCGCACGCGCAACGCAGTCACTCGCACGCGCAGCGCAGTCACTCGCACGCGCAGCGCAGTCACTCGCACGCGCAGCGCAGTCACTCGCACGCGCAGCGCAGTCACTCGCAGGCGTAGCGCAGTCACTCGCAGGCGTAGCGCAGTCACTCGCAGGCGTAGCGCAGACACTCGCAGGCGCAGCGCAGACACTCGCAGGCGCAGCGCAGACACTCGCAGGCGCAGCGCAGACACTCGCAGGCGCAGCGCAGACACTCGCAGGCGCAGCGCAGACACTCGCAGGCGCAGCGCAGACACTCGCAGGCGCAGCGGAGTCACTCGCAGGCGCAGCGGAGTCACTCGCAGGCGCAGCGGAGTCACTCGCAGGCGCAGCGGAGTCACTCGCAGGCGCAGCGGAGTCACTCGCACGCGCAGCGCAGTCACTAATCCGTCCTCTCTCGCTTCTCATAATGTATCGTCCTCTTTCCTCCAGGCACCCATGTAATGGAAGGCTCTGGAAGAATGGTGGTGTCTGCCGTGGGTCTCAACTCCCAGACTGGAATCATCTTCACTCTGCTAGGGGCGGGAGACAGTGAAGAAGAGAAGAAGGTCAAGAAAGGTGAGAAATGAAGGGAAAGAGGCTTGGGTGGACGGGTGACGGCAAACAACTTGTCACTCTGGTAACAGTTGACGGAGAAGTGTCTTTTTCTCGTGCTGTCTCCTGGCTGTGTTTATCTGCTGAGCTCTCTGTCTCTTTACATGGTGCCTGTTTGCTGGTTCACTCAGGTAAGAGAATGGTGAGGTGACACTAGACTGAGATGAGGCAGACACTGGACAGTGATGTCATCAACATTTCTGTCCTTAATTTCACCAAGTACTTGCAGTTAATTTTCACATCCAAGTCAATCCCCTTTCTAGACCCGTCCTCTTCAAACATGGCTCTGTTTGCAGATAATTTGGGTGGTCATTTCATGTCCGTACCACGGAATCACAGCCAAAAAAATAGAAAGGCAATTCATTCTCGGCTCATCCTTTCGTACCTCCCTTCTGTATCATTGTACAATACTGGATCACGTTGGTCAGAACGTCCACGTGCTTCATCCGTAAATATATGACATTGCAGGCATCAGTTTATGTGATCTAGGTCATTTAGAAGTGCTTCTTGTGAACAAGCAGCACTAAGGCCTCACAAGTACAGTGCTATCTATCTAGGCGGGCTCTAATGAGCTGTGTTCCATACTAACACTTACTGTCTTCTTTCTGTTTGGTTAGAGCTTTTAGCTAAGATTTCAGTTTCTCAGGCATTCATTCTAAAGGGGCTGAACGCGTCGGATCAGAGGAGGGTGCTGCAAGACGATGACTCATTCCAATTGGCTTCTTCAGTCATCACAAAGTTAGACTGACTTCATTTTGTTGATGAAGCCGCAGAGCAAGGGCGTTCAGATCGTACATTATGGGTTCATTAGAGTGGATCAGGGCGAGGACAGGTTTGAAAGACGGGCACACGGTGTGTTTAAATGTCTTTGAAAGTTTGCATGCATAGAGGATTCTGAGAGCGAGTGCGCTATGCCATTGAGTGTTGTCACCTCCATTTTACACGCATGCGCAAGTCTGTCAAACCCACAGACGTCCACATAATACAGTGACTCGAAAGGCAGGCTGACTCTAGCTTCAGGACTTTCTGTTGATGCTCTACTGACAACTGCTGCTCACACACACACACACACACACACACACACACTTTTACATACACGCACACTTCTGCACATACACACACACACACACCCCTCTTAACCACTGCCAGGCTGAAGCAAGAAAACAACCTGTGGCACTGACGCCCCTTCTTTAGTCATCAATCACACACTACTGCTTCCCCTGAATGACAGAGCAAAGGCTTAAAGGGTGTGTGTGCATGCGTGCGTGCGTGTGTTCAGTGTCTTTGCTTTAGTTCCACATGTATTGATTAAGACAGACAAGAACCCAATGTAATTGGTCACCAGTAACAGACCCCTTTGTCTATTTATTAAGGCTCTATTTTACCGCCTTAACGCAGAAGTCTGGAAATCCTTCATACCTTTTTGGACCTATAAGTAATTTGTATGTATACATTGCTAAACATTAGGATACATAAAGGCGTCATGTGATTAGTTTACAGCCTCATCTCAGCCCCAAACGGAATGAAAGCATGTTCTCTTCTAAACAGCCGATTCTCATACAGACAGCCTGGTGGTTACAATGTCGGGCTGGTGTATAGGAGGTTGCTTGTTGTTAAAATCCCCAGGCTGACGTTTGTAGATATGTCATTTTGCCCTTGAGCAAGGTTCATAACCATAATTGCTCCTGCAGTTGCTCTGAGTAAGAGTGCCTGCTAATTGACTAAAATGGTCCAAATGAATCCAAACTGTGCTCTCTCCTCTGATTGCTCGTTCCAGCCCCCAACATACATGTGAATTTGTATTGTTTTGATCTTCTGTTCTTTTTGGTTTTATGATTTAGTATTTCCTTTAAGCCATGTTATCAGCATTCCGCCCTCTCTCTCTCTGTCTGAACAGGTAAAAAACAAGGACCCCCCGAAAATCGCAACAAAGGTAACCCCTTCCCCCCATCTCCTTACCCCCTCCATTCAACAGCAGTCTGGGAGTCTGGTGTCAGTCTCACGCTCCTTCTCTACTCTCACTCTCTCCCTCTCATGCTCTTGCCTCCCTCCACTTGCTGAAAAGGGGAGGTTCTTCTCGCCTTGCTTTACCTGTGAAAGGATGCAACTCTCACCTGCCACTTTCCCTGAGATAGAGACGTGGGCTTATTGTGGTCACAAAGCCCTCTACGGTTATCAATTAGTAAGGCTGTTGTATACAAATACCCACCGCAAAGCTAACTGGGGTTAGCATTTAAAGATCCATGACAAAGCTCCTTGGGGTTAGCAGTTAGAGATCCATGACAAAGCTACCTGGGGTTAGCACTAAAATTGTGTACAGATTATGACAAAGCTAAGATTAGAGGTAAACACTATAGTTGTGGATAGATATCTATGACCAAGCTAGTAGGGATTAGCATTCAGCACCACGGTGCCAGATGGTTATCAATGACATTGACAAATTCACTTTGAGTAAGCATAAAGCACTAATGTTATAGCCAGATATGAAATACAATTATATTTAGTTTAATCATTTAGCACTACTATTATCATTTAGCAATTGGCTACTTTTGTAGATGGCAGGAAATATTTCTATTGAAGATAAATTGGGTTGAAATAATACCATGGCTCTGGGAGATTTGTGTCCCTTATCAGCGCTTCCAAACCTTTTTAGACTTTGAGCCCCTTTACCGCCTGGCCCTGTGTACCCTGTTCTGACAGCAGGATTCTGAGGTAAACTGAAGACACTGTGTTCCTGATCTCATCTGTAACTTAGACATTAAAACGGTAAGATCACCTCTAGTAAGAGAAACAAAAACACTTTGTTAATTACAACCACATTGTCACCTCTAAAGAGCTAACTGGGATTAGCGTCATGTCACTCAGAGCGGCAAAAGGGTTAGTTGTTAAAGTTTCACCATCCTCAGATGCTTTTTTAAGATCGAGAAGATACACGCCACATGAGAAGGTCAGTGTGTGTGTGTGTGTGTGTGTGTGTGTGTGTGTGTGTGTGTGTTGAATGTGGAGAGGTCAGATTTAAAAAGGCCCCTTAGAGTTATATCTTCTTCAGCTTGCCTGTCCTGGATAGGTCGAACCTCCATGTGGCGTGTCATCCAGACCTCATCCAAGCTGTCACCCCCTCACATCCTCTCCCCATACACAGCCTCCCAAGGCCTAAACATCTGCTGCTTACAGCCCCCCCCCATGCTGTCCTGTTTTCTCTTTCCTCTTTACCATCGCCCTTGGACTTTATCACTGGTAAACATTCCCATTTTCTGGCATGGAAGGATACTGATAGGGTAAGACAAGATTAAATTAATTAGGACAGGTTGACCCGACCTACATTCACAAAAGCAAATATTTCTATATATACACTTAGAAAACGTCCATACACTGATTTTAATTGACTGTGGAACCAAGTGTAGTAGCGTCGTTGACACCAAGTAATCTCTGAATCTCTGGCTTTTGAAAGTAAATGGGATGTGAATGTGGACTCCTAATTATGATAAAATTAATAACTGTCAGTTATTAGACTTAGTATGAAAGAGATGGGATCTGAAATAGATGTTCTATATACAGTGAATCCAGAAAGTATACATAGCACTTCACACACCCTTATTTGAAAATGGATTCATTTGATTATTTCCCTCAAAATTCTACAAACAATTCCCCATAACCAAAAAATGAAATAAAGCACATGTACATAAGTAACTTTGTTGAAGCACCTTTGGCAGCAATGACAGCCTCAAGTGTTTTTGAGTATGATGCTACAAGCTTTGCACACCTATTGTTGGGCAGTTTCTCCAATTGTCCTTTGCAGGACCTATCAAGCTCCATCAGGTTGAATGGGTAGCGTCGGAGCACAGTCATTTTCAGATCTCTTCAGAGATGTTTAATCAGGTTCAAGTCTAGGCTCTGGCTGGGCCTCTCAAGAACATTCATAGTTGTCCTGTAGCCACGCCTTTGTTATCTTGGCTGTGTGCTTAGGGTCATTCCTGTGGGAAGATGAATCTTTGCCCCAGTCTGAGGTCCAGAGGTTTTCAGCAAGGATGTGTCTATACATTGCTACATTAATCTTTCCCTCAATCCTGAATAGTCTCCCAGTTCCTGCTGCTGAAAAACTTGCCCACAATGCTGCCACCACCATGCTTCACTGTAGGGATGGTATTGGCTAGATGATGAGTGGTGCCTAGTTTCCTCCAGACATGATGCTTGCCATTCAAGCCATAGAGTTTCTTTAGGTGTCTTTTGGCAAACTCCAGGTGGGCTTTCATGTGTCTTTAACTGGGGAGTGGCTTCCGTCTGGCTACTCTACCATACAGGCCTGATTTGTTAAATGATACAGAGATGGTTGTTCTTCTGGAAGGTTTGCCTCTCTCCATAGACAAACTCTGGAGCTCTGTCAGAGTGACCATCGGGTTCTTGGTCACCACCAAGACTAAGGCCCTTCTCCCCTGGTTGCTCAGTCTAGCTGGGCTGCCAGCTCTAGGAAGAGTCTTGGTGGGTCCCATCTTGTTCCATTTATGGATGATGGAGACCATTGTGCTCATTGGGACCTTCAATGCTGCAGATATTTTTCTTTACCCTTGCCCAGATCTGTGCCTCAATACAATCCAGTGACAGTCTCTGAGGTCTACAGACAATTCCTTGGACTTCATGGCTTGGTTTGTGCTCTGACATGCACTGTTAACTGTGGGACCTTATATAAACAGGTGTGTGCCTTTCCAAATCATGTCCAATCAACTGAATTTACCAAAGGTGGCCTCCAATCAGGTTGTAGAAATATCTCAAGGATGATCAGTGGAATCTGGATGCACCTGAACTCAATTTTGATTGTCATGGCGAAGGCTGTAAATACTTTTGTACATGTGCTTTTTTGTTTAATATTTTTAATAAATTTGCTAAGATTTTAAACACACTTCTTTCATGTCATTATGGGCTCTTGTTTGCAGAATTTTGAGGGAAATAATTAATTTAATCAATTTTGGATTAAGGTTGTAACATAACAAAATGTGGAAAAAGTGAAGCGCTGTGAATCATTTCCGGATGCACTGTATATATGTTATATACAATATAACAGATATTTTGTACAATATATGACACATACAATTTTCAAGACATTATCTAGAATGACACATTTTACCTGCAGTATTACTAGACACTATCTACAATGACACCTTCCATTTACAATGAGACTAAGTACAACATACACCGAGCAGACATATCATTATGTAATATTAGGCAGGTGGTCATAATAGTTGTAGGAGAGGTATCTACCATTTTAGAGACATAGCATCAACCATATTAGAGAATTTATGTCTATTTATAATACGAGACATTCTAAATATTACAGACCTTGTAAATTGATTGATTGATTGATTGATTTGACATTCTGTCTACAATATTTGAGACCTTGTACAGAATTATATACATGCTATATATAATATTAAATTAATAATTCTAAAGTATTATAGACATTGCATTTTCAATATTAGAGACATCATACCTAATATCTGAGCCATTCTATGTACAATATTAGGGACATTATACTACTGTGTAATGCTATCACTACAACCAGGTTCTCTGAGGGAAATGCGTCTAGATCTGGGAAGTGGCTCAGTGTGAGAGTTGCACCCTGACAGTATTAATGGGCTGTGGATCGTTGTCTGTTCTTTTTGTATTCTGTTTTTTAATTTATCTCACTGTTGCCTCTTTCCAGGATGTTGCTCAGGACTTCATGCTCTCTCGTTCTCTCTGCTCACACTCACCGTTTGACTAGACCTCTTTCTCCTGTCCTTCTGTCTCTCTCACTCAAAACAACCTGTGGGGATTTGCAGCCTCTTCTCGTTCCCCTCCTCCTTCTCTTCTTGTCCTGGTGGTTGTGTCTCTGCTGTTATTTTAGTTTCTTCTTTCAGTTTGTTTCTTTTTTTCTTTTTTTTCATGACACCCTCCCTCTCCCACCCCCCACTATACGTCG
Organism: Umbra pygmaea; assembly: GCA_016801145.1. Taxonomy (NCBI): domain Eukaryota; kingdom Metazoa; phylum Chordata; class Actinopteri; order Esociformes; family Umbridae; genus Umbra; species Umbra pygmaea. The sequence continues at coordinate 11,126 of JACXGM010024245.1, forward strand.
TGGTGCGTGGTCCGTGCTCCGTTTGTAAGTGATGTGCGTCCGTCAGTGGGTCAGTCCGTGCGTCAGTCTGCCAGTCCAGTCAGTGTGCAGTCAGTGTTCAGTCTGACAGCTCCGTTGTCATGGTTTTTGTGTTCAGTCTGATAGCTGTTGTCATGGTTTTTGTGTTGGGACTGGTGGTTTGATTAACAGCTGCCAGAGTCAATCCGCTCAATGCAGGAACATTATAAAGGCTTAAGTACACGGTACAAAAGGATGCCACTAGATGGGAATGTATTGCTTCTGTGTGACTGTTGCATGGGGTGCAATTGGAATATGAAAGAATATATCACTGATTACCATAGACATACTGATACTCTTATTAATCCAGTACATTACTACCTTATTATACACACCCTTAGATATATCAGATTATTAGTTCAGTGCCAGGTTCTTCCCTCAATAATGTGAAAAGGTCAAAAACGCTCAAAGAGAACAGAGAAAATCTAAGCTCTTGAAGTGGTGAAATGCAAATGTAATATTTGCGTATGTAAAACATGACGAGGTCTGTAGCAGAGATGATATGATTAGTTGACAATCCCCTGACAAGGATTTGTTGTAGAATTTACAACCTGTAGCTATCTCTTGTTCTGAAACTGTTCTCTGTTATACGCATGTATGCTGTTGAACTTTCTCCATACTCTGGCATAAGTTAAAGCCTTAAATTGCTGATGCAAATCAGTTGTGTATCATTAAATGTTCTTTATTCTTCCCAATACTATTTTCATAATGTACAGTATAATGTTTCACCAGAATATTAAAAAAGTGTTTATTCAGTACTAATTCATGTTTAATTACCTAAACATGACATTTCTAAGCTCTCCTTGCCGATATAATAACACCAACGTTGATCACTTTAAGGGATCTCTTGTGGGTAACATCTTGGTGATCCACATCTGATTGATGGAGCTCACTGAATCACTGCTCATGTTCTGAGTCTGGTGAACTTGTGAGCATATTCCTGTCTCTCTTTCAACTGTAATTGAACCAAAGCCTCTGTCTCCCCACCCCACCCCTCGTCCTCCTGCATCCTCCTCTTTCAAATGTCTGCTCCTCTCCACAATCAATCCCACCAATCCCTGATCACCTCCCCTCTAATCCCTGATCACCTCCCCTCTAATCCCTGATCACCTCCCCTCTAATCCCTGATCGCCTCCCCTCTAATCCCTGATCGCCTCCCCTCTAATCCCTGATCGCCTCCCCTCCCTGATCGCCTCCCCACCAATCATCTCCAATATCCTTCCCAAACACCTCCATACTCACTTAACTTCTTAACTACTCCCCCACTTCCATTGGCTTATGTTCCTCCACCCTTCTCTCTGGCCCTCTCCCTTCATTCACCTCCAACCCTCTGTTCTTCTTCATCTTTCCTTACCTCCAATCTCTTAATCCATCCCTCCTCATATCTCTTCCACCCCTCCATGGTCCTCTCCCCTCCACCCGTCCTCCTGTCCCCAGCTAAGACCCAGGACGGCATTGCCCTGGAGATCCAGCCCCTGAAGAGTGAGGAGGCGGTGGAGTCTGAGGAAAAGGAGCCTGAAGTGGAGGTCAAACAGGTGAAGAAGGTCCAGGTCCCCAAAAAGGAGAAGTCAGTCCTGCAGGGCAAACTAACCAAACTGGCTGTGCAGATCGGGAAGGCAGGTGAGGAAGAAGACACACACACACACACACTACTTAGACATGCAGATACATACAGTATATGGATACACACAGACATTTTAGGTTACTGCATTTAGCCAACTCTTTTCCGGACCCAGGGAGGCTGCCAGATAGCAACAGTGTGCTTTGTTTCTTCTGCCCAGGTTTGATCATGTCGGCGGTGACTGTGATCATTCTCATTCTCTACTTTGTGATCGACACATTTGGGGTGAAGGGTCGGCCCTGGCTGAAGGAATGCACCCCGATCTACATCCAGTATTTTGTCAAGTTCTTCATTATCGGAGTCACCGTCCTGGTGGTTGCTGTGCCTGAAGGGCTTCCTCTGGCTGTTACCATCTCACTGGCTTACTCTGTCAAGGTACACACTGACCCCACACACACACTGACCCCACACACACACTGACTCCCCGCCACACACACATTGTTTATGAAAAACAATTGATCTCAACTTCTGTATTAAACACTGGGCTGTTTGTTGTTATGCCTTGTGCCAGTTTGTTTAGATAAAAAAAGTCAAAGTTCTGCATTACACAGACAGCCCTGAACTGATTCAGTTTTTTTCCCAATCAAATTAGGCAATGTTCTAAAGGTGTCTGTGTGTCTGTGTGTCTGTGTGTCTGTGTGTCTGTGTGTCTGTGTGTCTGTGTGTCTGTGTGTCTGTGTGTCTGTGTGTCTGTGTGTCTGTGTGTGTGTGAAGCATTATTCTATTATAGTGTTATGATATGGATTTCTGAAAGTAAGTGATAATAATCTATTTTTTTCCATTACCCTAAGTACTTAGAACATTAAAACCCTAGACAAGCCCTATTCACCTCCTTAAAGGCTCCTTAAAGCCAGTTCCACTTTTTTCTATTGCAATCTGTGACTTGTTTAGAACTGGGACACCGGATGTGTGCAATTAATGGTAAGGTAGAATAGAAAACCAGCAGGCTTTGGCCTTGTACTGTAAGAGTTGAATACCCCTGCCCTAGATGAAATGCCTTAAGGCCACTACACAGATGCCATGAAAAATACATGGATTGTGTCAGTATAAAGGTCATAGTTCAAAACTTGAGTTTGGGGTCCGCCCCTCCTAATGAAACCATTATATTTATACCCTCCTACACAGCCCCTAGACCTCACCATTTCTCCTGCCTGATCTCTCTCTCTCTCTCTCACACACAGCTATGTTATAGCCTGTCTTTCTCTCTCTCACACACACAGCTATGTTATAGCCTGTCTGTCTCTCTCTCACACACACAGCTATGTTATAGCCTGTCTGTCTGTTGTGTAGAAAATGATGAAGGACAACAACCTAGTTCGCCACCTGGACGCGTGCGAGACCATGGGCAACGCTACAGCCATCTGCTCCGACAAGACGGGCACTCTCACCATGAACCGCATGACCGTGGTGCAGGTCTACATCGGAGACACACACTACAAGAGCGTACCGGAGCCTGACGTCATCAAACCCTCCATCGTGGAAAACCTGGTCAACAGCATCGCCATCAACTCAGCTTATACTACCAAGATCCTGGTGAGGAGAAACACTTAGCCGCACAAATCCAGAAGGAGGTCGTTGGAGCTCATGGAAATGATCCGTAATGACCTTCCAGAAACATGATGCTGCAGTCCATTCATCCAACCATTACTACAATTTTAGATAACGACAGAAGACGCAGGCTTTAAATAACCCTTAGAAGAGGGAGGGCCCTCCCCCTTAAAAAAAATAAATGGAGAGGGAGGCTTTGTTCATATCGTCACGGTTGTCCTCACTCTGCATAACTTAGTGTTACTTTCCCTCCTTCATGAAATATACAGTGTGGAGGCTTGCATTATGTACCAGGAGGGTGTGTAACCTTTAGTCTGTTACTACAGCCCCCCGAGAAGGAGGGAGGTCTGCCGCGCCACGTCGGCAACAAGACTGAGTGCTCCCTATTGGGCTTCGTTCTGGAGCTAAAGAGGGACTACCAGCCAATCAGGGATGAGATTCCTGAGGAGGCGTTGTACAAGGTGTGTAGCAGGTTCAAGTTGTATTTTTGTATTTTATTTAACCTTTAATCATATCAGTGTAGCTAACAATATGTTTTGTGGCCCCAAGGCAGTATCTTCCCAAAGTATTGGCACCCTTAATAAACATGATAACAAAAAAGCTAGGGATGGGCCAATGCCACTTTTTATGGAACGAGTACAAGTACAGAGTATTTCATTTTGGGTACTTGCCGATACGAGTACCAATACGAGTACTTTTAAGAACTATGCCAAATGCCACAAAAAACTAAAATCTGCTATTTCTTAGATGTTGATCAGCCAATTCAAATATAGAAAAAGAAGAACATAATATACATTGCAGTTCAAGAATGTGTAATATTTATTACAGATGTCAATGGTTTATGTCTCCTTCATAGCTAAAGTGAGAGAAATGCGAACGCAATTGCCGTTTGTCTTCGAATTTGCCCTAAGCATTGCAGACGTTTTGTGGAAGATGAGAATGTCTGTTTGAAGTGACTTTCTCCAAAACAGGGAATGACCTAATCTATATATATATAATATACAGGGGCGCCCCCAGGTATTTTGGGCCCCATGACAAAAATCTAATTGGGCCCCCTCAGCGCAGCTGTTGTAGTTTTTACCTATTTTTTGGGGCCCCTGTCAGTCATGGGCCCTTGGAATTGTCCTAACTTTCTCCCCCCATACGGCGCCCCTGATAATATAAGGTGGAAATTAAAGGTTTTGGGTTTACTGTATTCTGTTGATGTTGAAATGGATTAAAAAAAATATGGTATCAAAAAAAGTATCGTTAAGGAACCGGTATCGAAACTGAGGTATCAAAATTGGCACCAGATCAAAAGATTTTGAATGATGCCCAGCCCTATGTCTACTCTAGTCATGTAGTGTGATGTCTACTCTAGTCATGTAGTGTGATGTCTACTCTAGTCATGTACTGTGATGTCTACTCTAGTCATGTACTGTGATGTCTACTCTAGTCATGTA
>JACXGM010024246.1:0-15816 GCA_016801145.1 Umbra pygmaea
TGACTGAAATTAGCTGAAGCGGTAGCACACAGGACAAACCGCTAGCAGTCTTACAGCGCCAACACGTCTGTCACTCATTAGGCCGCGCCCCCAAATTATAAAACTTTTATCATTTAAACGGATGAGTTATAAAAAAATTCACTCCCCCCACAGTTGACAGATAGAGGAAAATAAGCAATATACACCTAAACCATTTTTTGAACCAGGCTATAAACATGTTTATTTCAGCTGTAAAGTTGGGCATTTTGCCATAGAGGTCTATTGAAATTGCTCCTTTCTGCAGCCAGCCTCAAGTGGACATTCGATGAATTGCAATTTTTTTTACTTCCTTGTTGGCTTCATTTGTCAGCCTCGGAGTTTGCCCCTTGTCTACACACCGCCGCCACATGCCCCATTAAAACACCTCAGCGGCAGCCAGTGTTGCCATGTCCGCGGTTTTCTAGCCAAATTGGGCTATTTTTAAATCAATTTGGCTGTAGAAAATATATTGGTCGCGGGTTGCGGTTTTTTGGGCTAGTTTTAAACAACCACAGCTGCAGCATTTTCCTTTAAATAAATAAATCTGACCTAGGCTGTATGGTGCAGCCTGTGCCAGGTATGAGAAGAGCTACTGTGTGGTGTGTATAAAAGAGAGGGAGAGTAGTCAATGACAGTATATGAAATTAAGAGAATAGGGTAAAAAAAATCACATTTATATATACATTGTGGAAAAAGTATTGGAATTTTTTACTCCGTGGCAATGTAAACAAATTGGGCTAGTTTTAAGGCATTTTGGGCTGTTTTTGAGTAGTCATTGGGCTAGATTTTTATGTTTGACCTGGCAACCCTGGCGGCAGCGGCACCTTCAATCGTCACCTTGTGAGTTGATTCTTCCAAGAACAACTAGCAAGAGCTTTCTCCCCAAGTACACAAGTTAATTCTGTGCATTTGTGGTTTTGAGAAACAGTCCCTGACTAATAAATAAACAGGCTCTGGCTTCCCCCTGTCAATACCATCCTAGAAAGAGTTTTGGTTTGAGTCCCCCCTCCCAACACGTATCATTGCGATCTGTGGTAGCCCACGCAAATTGACTGTGTTGAACATTAGCCGATTTGGCTTGATTTATCCAACTTTCCCTCCGATGTGAACCCCGTAAATTCAGATAGGCTTTTGGCAATTAACATAGGAGCACATATGTTACATTTTTGGTATAAATAGAACGTCGTAACATACATCGTCATTGGGAAATGAGAAATAGGACAATCCTTTACCACTATTTGATCAATTGATCATTGCACATCTAAAAGGCATTTTCTTTTCTAACTTGTATTGATATTTATCACTATTGAGCGGGACATTGGCTGTTTTTTTTAAGGTGGCAATACTGTACCATGTATCCTGTATTCCTGAACACACGAATAACACACAACAAGTACTCAAATTCAATTTATTTCCCAGTATAAATTTCACAGTACATACAAAACGATAGGAAAATATCAACATGAAACCCTTAAATGTAATGGCAAAAACGTAGATTTCTGCCTAGATAGACATTCTAAAAAAAAAGTTAATGTGCAATAACAACACTATGACCTGAGAAAAATTAGTGCCATTGAGAAGATTTTATCAGAATTTAGAAAGGGATAGCAAATTATTTTTGGGATATATATTTATTTATTTATTTTTGGATAAATTACAACTCAATTCCCTAGGATTAGTGTTTATTCACATATCTATAATGGAATTATATTTATACACATGACAGCTAGAACTGGGAAGATAGTTTAGTATATTTTATATATATATATATATATATATATATATATATATATATATATATATATATATTGTATATATACAATTTCCCATTTGCTTAAAATCTAAGGTAATTACATTTAAGGAGAAACATATTAACCCTCCCAATATATGATTAAAAGACATTTTGCTACATTGCGTCCATGAACTGATTTACTTTTGCGAATCCTTGTTGACTAAATAAATATCAGATTTTCATTTTTAAGTTCATTCTAACAACAAAAATCAGCTTTGATATTGTATGTAAGTTACTGACACAAAATCGGTTTGTATCTCAATTGTAATCCATTTAGTTATAATACCACTTCCGAAGGCTCTAAGAAGCCTGGGTGTGTCCCTTTATACCTGTGCAGGTGGGAATGTCTGTGCTCCATTGCCCCATCTCTGTGCACTGTGTACTGGGTGACCCCTGTAGGTGGAAGCCTGCAGCACAGCGAAAAGCACAGGTGGAGTTGGGCAGAAGGGCGTCAGGGGCATGGCTACACTCAGTTGACAAGTTAGGTCGTTCCTCTGGCTCCAGACATCTAATAGCTGGTCAACAGATGAGGGAAATTAAGACAGCCATAGATATTAAGTCAGTGCTTCATTCATGTTTACAACTAACGCACAAAAGCAAAACTTTCCGGAGAATCAAAACCGGAAGCCCTTTACCTTCACAGTGGGGTATGTCCTCACTCCACTTAGCAGCTGATGTGCAGGTAACCTGGCTGGCTCCCTGCAGGTGATAACCCTCTGAACAGGTAAAGCTGCAGCTGCTTCCATAAGTGAAGTCTTCCCCACAGTTCATAGCACCATGCTGTGGCTGCTGGAGCAAAGGACAGCTTACAGCTGCAGATCAAATGAGAAATAGTGTTGTAGCAAAAATATTTTGCAAATGTAATTTCAAAAAAAATTTCAGGTCAGCAAATATCCTGTGCTATCACATCAACTACAGTAGATGTGTTATCTGACATTTATTTGTAGATGTCCATCAACGGCCATTGTTGGAACTTAATTGAGGACACCGGGCTCGCATTACATTCAGGACTGGAGAGAATGGATCTTAATTGGGGACAACAGGCTCGCATTCCCGTCCGGACTGGGGGAAACGGAATAGTATCAAACAATGGGTTTGATGCGCTACAAACCATTTCATTCACTCCGGTCCTGAACATAATGCAAGCCCCAATTAAGATCCATTCACTCCAGTCCCGAACATAACGTGAGCCCGGCGTCCCCAATTAAAAGTGTTTTGAATGCTGAACGGAAGACAGTATATTTAATAAAAAAATTATAATATTATGATAACCTTATGATAACCATTTTGGACTTACATTCACAGGTGGGCGGCTGTTCCGACCATGATTTTGAAGCTGTGCAGTTCATATTCCCAGAATTGCTTAGCCGATACCCTTCCTCACAGGAATACTGACATGTTGAGTCAAAGGAGAAATTCCCATTGGGATGAGAGCAACTGACACTGGCTTTATCAGGGACCGTGACCTCCTCCATCCTACATTCAACAGCTGTGAAAGAAGAAAAAGCAAAGTCTTTAAGATAATATTGAAATTCAATGTTTAAATTGGTTTCATACTATAATCTATCAATCTGATTATTTCTATTTGTTTGCTTACCATGCTCACATTTATCCCCATAGAAACCCTCGGAGCATTTGCACGTGTGGTTGTTGATGGTCTCCACACACTCTCCATGGTAACACGAGTCATTGTGACATGATGCGGCGTAGCACAGAGCAATCTTATGTTTCGTACAGGACTCGTCATTCCACTTCCCATCGTCAATCGGTCTCTGTATGTACATCTCAACGCAGTCCTGGTTTTTTCCTTTATTGTTGGGTTCGTTCGTGGCCCAGTTCTTTGCCTCTTCTGTCAGAGCCTTCTTGGTGCCCACCCAAGTCCACACATTGTCCACCTTACGGATCCCTATCCAGTAGTACTTGGATTTCTTGGGCAGGTAGTTTTTGAGGTAAGAGATTTCCTCATGGTTTTGAATGGCCACCATGTCAGTGTAATGCTCCAGGCACCATTTTCTAGCATCATCCCAGTTCATTATGTCATTGGAGAAATGGTAGGTCCATCCCTCTGCTCCAGTCCACATGCTGAGAACTGACATTCAAAGGTACATAATTGAATTCATAATGGTCAATCAGGCTCAACATATTTTGATACTGTATCATTTTTGCCATTAATATGATGTTTAGAAGACCGATGGTTTGAATAGTGGTTGCTTACTTGAGTGCAGAAGGATGAGGTGGACTGATAAACTAGATGGTCTGACTCCATGTTGCAGAAGTTTAACGCAGATGTCCTGTGGAATGTAAATTATGTTATTTATTATATTATATTTAAGTGATGAAACTTTTTCTTTGAAAAGTTTGAAATGCATACTATTGTTGTTTTCACGTTAAATTTATGGGATGAAAAATTCTCTCAACAGTACTTACCATTGTGAGAAGAATGTGATGCGTGCAGAATAATCTTTAGAGAATGTCTGTAATACAGAGGCAGAAATAATACTGTCTTCTGGTTCTAAGTTCACATATATATATATGTACTCCAGCCCACACCACAGAAAGGGGCAAAGGCTTGTTACGGGAATGTATTGTAATGACGCTGACATTCTAACACATTTTGGAATTTCCCCTTTGGAAACTTTCTCCTGCACTCCCTTCTATTGTGTTAATCAGACAGATAGGCTTGGGTTTCTCAGAGAATTCCTAAGAGCCCAGATCCCCATCTACTGAACAGCAAGTGACCAGGAAATGGAAGCAGGAATCTCCAATCACTGAAAGCAGCAACTGCACTCACACATGCACCAAGCGGGTTTTGATATGTTTTGTTAAAGAAAACATCATGCCTTTCAACTAAAATTTGTGGAAATTGGCTTGAAATAATTGTATTTTTGTTAGCAATCTATAAAAAATGATGTATGATATTACACCTTTCCTTCTACTATTTAAAATTAATATTATCAGTAGTGGCAATACAAACTTGGGACCATTCCAAATACGGTAATTCCACTACCAAGGTACAGTTCTGAGGATCACACAGAAGGATGCTGGTATTGACAAATTAAGACATGCAAGGTATAGACACTCAAGCACAGTTGTAATATCCCACAGCTCCCTCACGGTACTGGCTGCCTTTTATCTGTGGGGAATAAACACAGGTGGAATTTATAGACGTAGTTAGGGAACTATAATTGTATCAGTGGTGTCAGTAAGCTGGGGACACTGAGCGCCAGATGCCCAGCGTGCCAGCAGGCCGTGCTCCATGATCACAAATGCTGACAATTGCTGTTAAACTGTATTATGGGTTATGCAAGAAGTAACCTATGCATTGATAACCCAATATAATTTCTACTACTATTCAAATACTAATCCAAATAAAGCATAGTAGTGTAATTAGAATCCATTATCCCCCCCCCAGTCTGATAATGTAGTAAAGTAAGCCTAGTAAGGCCTAGTAAGCCTAGTAAGGTGAGCCTTTCATTGGACACATGGATTTTTCTCTGTGAAAAATACATGATGTTGTATTTTTAGCTGATGACTAAATGAATAAATTTAAGCAGCATATAGTATCTAACAATGATTATGCCACAGTGGTAAAATATTGTTCATATTCAATCAGATAATTTCAGGGCAATAATGTATTCACACTTTAATGATCTGTGGTGGGTATCTGTAGCGAAAGCATCTCACGTTACATTTTCACAATAAAAAAATTGTTCTTAAATCATTTGGCCTTATACCTCACAATTTGCATAGCAGTCCGCGTGGTGCCCGTGGCATAGTGAGCTAAGTCTCTGCATTGCAGCACAGTCTATACCATAGTCAGTGGTTCAAGCCTGACAATGGGTTCTCTGACTTTCCCCGGACCTCCTGCACAAGGCAGTGCAAATTGGCATAGCACTGCCCAGGATTTGGGTTAGATAATTCAGATTATCTATCCTGCCACATTGCTCTCCAGTGACTCCTTTTGTCCAGATCGGGCACCTGTAATTTCAATTGCGGAAAATATAGTTGGTGAACGTATTCATCCTGTGCATGATCTGACTAAATTCTTCTGCGTTGGATGAACAGTGCGAAAAGAATGGATGGCTAGGCAACATTTGGTTGGATGAACCATGTGCGTGCCCCTCGCCATCCCACAGATCTGTCCAAGCAGTCGTGGAACTGCTGACAAGGTAGGGTTAGTGGGAATTGGGAGAAGAGGAAAAAAGGGAGAAAATAAAAATAAACAATTGGCATAGCACAGCAGATTGGTATTTCCTAATAAAAGCCTACTCTGTGAAATGTACTGTATGTGTGCAATATTTTAATATAGTGTGCAGACACAAGAAACTTTATACACACTTGAAATAATGGTAAAGTCTATAAATGTATTATTCTGGGAACCATAAAAGTATTTTCCAAAGGGATAGCTGAATAATTCATTTAGGATATTTTTTATTTTTAACAGATTTGTTCTCCCGTCAATTGGTCATTTCCAATTCCGGCTGATCTTATCTTAAAGGCAGCAATTCCTCTGACAGTTGCAGGTTGGTGAAGGGCCCCTGACATGATTCATCCATCCACATGTCGCTAAGCCAGCTGATTCTTTTCACACTGCTCATTCGACACAGAAGCCGTCAGTCGTGTAGGAGAATTACACTCACCAACTATACTTCGCGATTGAACTCACTGGCGCCCAAAACAAATAGGAGTCGTTGGAGAGCGAAGTAGCAAGGTATGTTAATCCGAACAATCTTACCCTTATCCCAAGCAGCTCCAATTTGCAATGCTTCATGCTAGATGCTCCAGGCAATCAGAGAAACTACGGTTACATTTGAACTTGTGACCACAGCAACGAAGCTGGGATCTTTTTCTAAGAGTGCAAAGGCCATGTTTGTTTTGGTGTTGTTTCTGCTGTATCATCAGCTTCATTGTTCTAATGCTGTCCCTGAAAATGACCTTTGTCCATCTTGTATGTCCCATGCAATGGTTTTTGCATTCTGTTTTCTTTGAGTGATGAATGAATTTAGGCGTCTGGTGCCTGGGAGCATTTAGTGCTGACCGAAACACGGATAGATCTGGGATTTCATTTAGCAAGTTTGAAGTTAACTGGTCAAATATCTATCCTCTTGCAGAGCTTAGGCAGTTACATAAAGACAGAATGTCCTGTTCTCATATACACCCTTAAGCCATAATTGGTATACAAATTATTAGTTCACAGCCTCGCAGAGGGGAAACTATTAGAAGATTGCTTAACCTGTCACTTTCTTTCAGATCAGTGAATAGTGTAGGCTGGCTTAGAGGTTTTTATGGGTCTGGACCTATTATAAATGGATGAAGATTGTTTTCTCTTTCAGGTAACATTGCCTTGGAATTGTAATCTACATAAAGATGGTTCTTGCACTCACACTCAGGCAGTGGCTAGCTGATACCCATCTCTTTTATAGATGAGCTCTGTATTTACAACAATAAATCATATACAAAAAATATTAAATATTATATACACAAAAGAAAAATCATAATTATCAATAGAAATATAATTGATCAATCATTTAACCTATCTGCAACACACCAATTAAAGCTTTATAGTTGTCTTTTTTAGGGAAAGGACACCTAGCCTATTTGAAGAACAATGAATCGCCTAAAACATGTATATAATGATATATAACACATTAAAAGAGGATTGTTGTGAAACTCAAAATGTTAACTGTAATGGTATTAGTTTATGCACATCAAATAATTTGTAACATTATCTGTAAAATAAGAAACCAAAGTAAATCAGTATGCGATTCCACAGTTTTCAACTATCCTATATACTACAACAGCATAATAGATATCCTGAAATTCAGTTATGGCTTTTGGTTTTGGTGTGCCACCCAAGATTTTCAGTGTTGACATTTGGCCACCTCAAAGAATATGTTTTGGGGGCACCACTGCACTGAGGACACTAATGTTAATAGATAATATTGTAAATAAAACTATTTTGAGCTTACTTTAATTTCCTTCTATTGTACAAAACCATCATATTAAGTGATTAGATTTAGTGAAATTCTCATGACAGTTTGACTGAAACAAATAACCACCAAAATCAATTTCAATTAAAAAATGAAGGCATTCATCATGTTTTAATAAAACTTAATAAGAAATAGTACACACTGTTTTTATTGATTTACGTGTGTTTAATGTGATCAAACACAATCAGGTGTTTTCATGTAAAAATGCATGTGGTGTTTCCATAAAAGTAGATACAGTCACATTTTCATAACATAAGATTTTTCTGAAGTGTAAAGGGATCTACAATGCCTAACTAATACAAATGTTACTATTGTTTCTTACGATTAAATTTATAATATAGTAATATAATAAAAATGTCTCCCTGTCTTTTTTCTTTGTTCCAGTAAATTCAAGTTGTGAGCCATTCATGTTAGAGGAAGGATCTGAACTTCATGTTTAGGAAATGGGAGCCAATTAATAAACTGTTCTCCCTTTAGAGTCCAGCTTGCTTTATGGACAGGTTCAATGTCAGTTACATAGAATAGTCGTACTCCTTCTAAGATTAGAAAAACCTCTATCGGCTGTGCCTTTTCCCAAGAATTCAGAATCCTAAAAATCTTTCCTTGAGATAATGCCTTGTTTATCTTTATTTCATTTATATATAGTGTTTCTTAGGTAACCCAGATTGATAAAACATTTTTATTGTTTGCCATTCGAATTGTATTTAGGTACATATACTGTTCCCTGTGGAACTGCTGTGTGTGTCATCCTAGGTTCTGTTATTTACTCTCTATTCTGTGAAGGAAGACTGCAAGAATGGGAGACTGACCTTTGACAGCGGACCTTGTTCTTGTAATATAGAAAGCCTTTTGACAGGAATTGAGAAAACACAATCTTAAACATCTAATTGGACTTTGTCTGTCAATATAACCATTTTATTTGCCTTTATATTAAAAATATATAAACTCAGGACAGTGTATCTTAACGATCATTTGTAAAAAGCCAAATAACTTTACATATCTTCAGTGTAAAGAGTTTAAACACTGTGTTCCATGCTTGTTCAATGACTCAAAATAATATTTATGAACATGCACCTGTAGAACGTATTGTTTTAGACACCAACAACTTACAGACAATAAACAATTAAGGTCACAGTTATGAAAACTTAGGATACCAAAGAGAACTTTCTACTGACTGAAAAATACACGTGGACCTTATATGTGGCCAGGGCAAATAAATTGCAATATCTGTACTGTGAAACACCTAAGACAGCACAAACCCATCATCCCTGGACCAGTCAGGACTGGCAAAAAATGCTCTTCACTGAGAAGTCACGGTTTTGTCTCACCAGGGGTGATGGTCGTACTCACGTTTATCATCAAAGGAATGACTGTTACACTGAGGCCTGTACTCTGGAGAAGGTTCATTTGGAGGTGGAGGTTCCATCTTGGTCTGGGGCAGTGTGTCACAGCATCATCGGACTGAGCTTGTTGCCTTTACAGGCAAACTCAAAGCTCTGCACACACTCGTACACATCCTGCTCCCTAATGTGGTACCCTTCCTGCAGGCTCATCCTGACATGACCCTCCAGCGTGACAATGCCACCAAGCCATTCTGCTGGCAATGCAGTACAAATTCTTTATCATTTATTTAACATCTGTGATGGGTCATTGAGCCAAAGGACAAGTGGGAGACGCAGAGGGATTGAGGAGATCAAGTTAATAGAGCTGCACTGATGCACACGCACATTTCAGCCCTAATGATTTAGTGCATCTCTGTCTAGTTGTGATTATTAATTTCAGACAATTGATAATCTCAAATATTATTGTTTTTGACAACATGTTTACATATTCTTAAAGTGTATTATTGAGAGATGCAATTAATCAAATTTGTACAGGTCCTTCTCAAAAAATTAGCATATTGTGATAAAGTTCATTATTTTCCATAATGTAATGATAAAAATTTAACTTTCATATATTTTAGATTCATTGCACACCAACTGAAATATTTCAGGTCATTTATTGTTTTAATACTGATGATTTTGGCATACAGCCCAATCTCAAATAATTAGCATATTTCATCTGACCAATAAAAGAAGTGTTTGTAATACTAAAAAAGTCAACCTTCAAAAAATTATGTTCAGTTTTGCACTCAATACTTGGTTGGGAATCCTTTGGCAGAAATGACTGCTTCAATGCGGCGTGGGATGGAGGCAATCAGCCTGTGGCACTGCTCAGGAGTGATGGAGGCCCAGGATGCTTCGATAGCGGCCTTAAGCTCATCCAGAGTGTTGGGTCTTGCGTCTCTCAACTTCCTCTTCGGAATATCCCACAGAGTTGGCAGGCCAATTGAGCACAGTAATACCATGGTCAGTAAACCATTTAGCAGTGGTTTTGGCACTGTGAGCAGGTGCCAGGTCGTGCTGAAAAATGAAATCTTCATCTCCATGAAGCTTTTCAGCAGATGGAAGCATGAAATGCTCCAAAATCTCCTGATAGCTAGCTGCATTGACCCCGCCCTTGATAACACACAGTGGACCAACACCAGCAGCTGACATGGCACCCCAGACCATCACTGACTGTGGGTACTTGACACTGGACTTAAGGCATTTTGGCATTTTGTTCTCCCCAGTCTTCCTCCGGACTCTGGCACCTTGATTTCCGAATAACATGCAGAATTTGCTTTCATCCGAAAAAAGTACTTTGGACCACTTAGCAACAGTCCAGTGCTGCTTCTCTGTAGCCCAGTTCAGGCGCTTCTGCCGCTGTTTCTGGTTCAAAAGTGGCTTGACCTGGGGAATGCGGCACCTGTAGCCCATTTCCTGCACACGCCTGTGCACGGTGGTTCACGATGTTTGTACTCCAGACTCAGTCAGCTGCTTCCGCAGGTCATCCAAGCTCTGGAATCGGTCCTTCTCCACAATCTTCCTCAGGGTCCGGTCACCTCTTGTCGTTGTGCAGCATTTTTTGCCACACTTTTTCCTTCCCACAGACTTCCCACTGAGGTGCCTTGATACAGCACTCTGGGAACAGCCTATTTGTTCAGAAATTCCTTTCTGTGTCTTACCCTCTTGCTTGAGGGTGTCAATGATGGCCTTCTGGACAGCAGTCAGGTCGGCAGTCTTACCCATGATTGCGGTTTTGAGTAATGAAACAGGCTGGGAGTTTTAAAAAGCCTCAGGAATCTTTTGCAGGTGTTTGGAGTTAATTAGTTGATTCAGATGATTAGGTTAATAGCTTGTTTAGAGACCCTTTTCATGATATGTAAATTTTTTGAGTTTTCATGAGCTGTATGCCAAAATCATCACTATTAAAACAATAAATGACCTGAAATATTTCAGTGAAAGACTAAAATATATGAAAGTTAAATTTTTATCATTACATTATGGAAAATAATGAACTTTATCACAATGTGCTAATTTCTTGAGAAGGACCTGTAGATGTAAACAAGATGACAGTTATTTATCATGATAGTTATTAAGAAAAAAGAATTAAGTACCTTTAGTATTATTAGCATGAATACAATTCAGATAAAGTTATTGTGCAAACTAATGTCATTAAATGTAACAGTGCTAATTTTGGCAGCATTTCTGTCATTTTTTTTTCAGTATAACTCTGAACAACAGGTCTTCAGTGGTTCGACTAGGTGATCTGAATGTGCTCATGATGGAAATAATATGTTGCCTGAATAGCCCTATTCTCACTTAAGGATTATTAGGAACACCATACTAATAATGTGTTTGACCCCATTTCGCCTTCAGAACTGCTTTAATTCTATGTGGCATTGATTCAACAAGGTGCTGAAAGCATTCTTTAGAAATGTTGGCCCATATTGATAGGATAGCATCTTGCAGTTGATGGAGATTTGTGGGATGCACATCCAGGGAACGAAGCTCCCGTTCCACCACATCCCAAAGATGCTCTATTGGGTTGAGATCTGGTGACTGTGGGGCCATTTTAGTACAGTGACCTCATTGTCATGTTCAAGAAACCATTTTGAAATGATTCAATTTTGTGACATGGTGCATTATCCTGCTAGAAGTAGCCGTCAGAAAATGGGTAGATGGTGGCCATAAAGGGATGGACATGGTCAGAAACAATGCTCAGGTAGGCCGTGGCATTTAAACTATGCCCAATTGGCACTAAGGGGCCTAAAGTGTGCGAAGAAAACATCCCCCAAACAATTACACCACCACCAGCCTGCACAGTGGTAACAAGGCATGATGGATCTATGTTCTCATTCTGTTTACGCCAATTTCTGACTCTACTATCTGAATGTCTCAACAGAAATCGAGACTCATCAGACCAGACAACATTTTTCCAGTCTTCAACTGTCCAATTTTTGTGTGCTCTTGCAAACTGTTGCCTCTTTTTCCTATTTGTAGTGGAGATAAGTGGTACCCAGTGGGGTCTTCTGCTGTTGTAGCCCATCCGCCTCAAGGTTGTGCGTGTTGTGGCTTCACAAATGCTTTGCTGCATACCTCGGTTGTAACGAGTGGTTATTTCAGTCAAAGTTGCTCTTCTATCAGCTTGAAGCAGTCAGACCATTCTCCTCTGACCTCTAGCATCAACAAGGAATTTTCACCCACAGGAGTGCCGCATACTGGATGTTTTTCCCTTTTCACACCATTCTTTAAACCCTAGAAATGGTTGTGCTTGAAAATCCCAGTAACTGAGCAGATTGTGAAATACTCAGACCAGCCCGTCTGGCACCAACAACTATGCCACGCTCAAAATTGCTTAAATCACCGTTCTTCTTTCCCATTCTGACATTCAGTTTGGAGTTCAGGAGATTGTCTTGACCAGGACCACACCCCTAAATGCATTGAAGCAACTGTCATGTGATTGGTTGAGTAGATCATTGCATTAAGGAGAAATTGAATGGGTGTTCCTAATAATCCTTTAGGTGAGTGTATGTTGCTGAATTAAAATAATCCACAGTCACTATATTTAATACTTCTAAATCCTTTGAAATCCATGAAATGTTTTTATAAATAATTTTGATACACTTGTATATTATTCCTCATTGTTTAAATGAGTAAATTATTTTTATTTCCCTTATCATTGCAATACCATTAGAGATATCAAATTACACTTGGGGTTCACGTGGCGTAGTGAGTGAAGGCGCTGCATTGCAAGACAGTCTACGTCACAATGGTCATGGGTTCTCTGACTTTCTCCGGGTCTCCTGCAGAAGGCAGTGCAAAATTGGCATAGCCAGGATTTGATAAATCTGATTATCTATACTACCACGTCGCTCTCCAGCGACTCATGTTCAGATTGGGGACCTGTAAATTCAATTGCGGAAGTATAGTCGGTAAACGGAATCATCCTGTGCACGATCCAACTAAAGGCTTCTGTGTTGGGTGAACAGTGCCAAAATAATCTGTTGCTCGGGTGACACCTCTCGTCATCCCACAGACCTGTACAAGGAGTTGCGGAGCTGCCGACAAGGCAGAATTAGGGTAAATTGGGAATGGAGAAAATCTTGAAAAATCACAAAGAAAAAAAGAAATGTCAAATTATCCTGACAATATATTTTGTTCATATTGCCCAATTCTAGGACACATGTAATGCAGTAATTGTTGTGCTTTACCAACTAATTTCATCTGGGTTTACCCATTTTGGGAAGATCCTAAATAAAACCTAAATGACCAGGTAATGGGTGTTTATAACTAGTTACCATAATTAATCATTTTCTATTCTTGCTATTCATCAGGAACTTCCCAAAACTTGTCAACTCAGTCGCACTTAGTTTGGAATGCACAACATTTACCTCTGTACATGTGTCTTAAAGCTGGGAAATATTAACTAAATATTATTTTTATAACTCACCTACCATGTTGTGAAGAGAGAAAAATACATTAATGGATGTTGTTTTTTGGTTACACACACAGACAATAAACCCTGCATGTATGTAAAGAAACATAGATTTGTATTAATGTATTCCAGATTTTATTCGGGCCAGTAATAATTCAGTCTGGGCCAGTAATAATTCAGTCTGGGCCAGTAATAATTCAGTCTGGGACAGTAAATTTTAGATTAATAGTTAACGTTGGACCCTGAATAGAGGTTGATTTATTTTAGTTATTGCAGTGACAGGCATACATCAATATTATTTTGTTGCCAGGGGCGCATATTCATATGTCAAATGCTGGCAGATGTGCAGAGAAGAGCTGTAGTTTTCCTCTATTCTTTATCATCAGACCAGGTGATCACATAATCTTTGAAGACACTTTTTAACTTCTCAACAGACACTGAATGATCCGCTTTGCCATAGCCCTGTAAAAGAAGGCAGAAAACAAAGTTATTTTCCCCCCAAAATTTAAATGCGGTCAGTTCAATAAACATTTGGACATTGGCCATTTTATTATTTCAGCTGTCTATGACAGCACATTGAATTAGTTGAAATTAAATAATGAATATATTTTACATTTTAATCATGTGAACGCTTTAGGAATGACAGGGCTGTCTATGTGCCCCACCCCGCATTTAAAGATCAAAAAGTAATTGGACAATTGGCTGCTTAGCTGTTCCAGGCCCACAAGTATATAATTCCCCCATTAGTTAATGTAGAAGTAGGACTGAAACGATTACTCGAATAACTCTAATAAATCGATTACTAAAAAGCCTCAATGCAAAGGCTTTTTTTGTCAATCTTACCAACAGTGTATCGTGCACAGTGTTTCCAAACGGATGATTATTACTGTCGCACACCAGGCTGATGCTGCTGGAGACACATGCCATGAAGACTGACAGTGCAGATTACAAAATGAAGAAATAGAGCATAAATAGTGAGGGACTAAGAGAAGGGACAGGCTGGAGAAAAGGACAGAGTGTTTAAAGTTTGGAATCAGTTCAAACTCAAAACTCTGTAGTGTGTCTAATGCAAAATTGAACTAGCTTACCACAATAATAGCATGATGTCCATGCTACAGCGTCTCAACAGAAAACATTGAGTCTAACGTAATCATCCATTCCAACGTATAGATGATGAAACTACACCAAATGCAACAACTACCAAAAACAAAGACAACAAAATATGTAGTGGTGACCACAAGTTGATCTAAAGAGCCGAATTGTTGACTATCCCTTCGGAAAAACAGCTGATTGTTGTGCACCAATTTTTCTCACTCTCTTCACGAAGAAACAGCTGATCAACAATCTACTAGCATAAGTGTAACAGAGCTGTGTGACATTGTAATCAAATATTTACATAGGCCTATATACAGATAAGTCTCAGGTTGAAACTTGTAGTTCTGAAAGTTAAACAGTACCTTAAGTTGTGCAACTTATGTATGTTTAATATATGCCTTAGTTTGAGGTTGTTTTTGCATTTCATAAAATGTGTTCTTTAAAAACAAATGTAATATGGCACTTAATTGCACATTAATATATGTGTAGCCCACCTATCCCCAGGTTAGTCAGGGGAGGGCCCTGAGTTCGTTAAATCAATAACCTAATTTATTATAAAGTTAAAAATACAGTACTATTTCTCTTTACTCATTTACACTTAAAATTTGTCTTAAATCCCTTTTAACTACTTTAAATCATCTGTAACAACTATTATTAGGCTTAGCATACTTCCTATACTTAAATGAATGCACTAAAATGTGTGTTAAGGTATTAGCATATGACAATGGGAGGAATGTAGCACTCAGTAATATAACATATACTACCCTTTAACAACTTAGCTTAAAATAAATAACCAAACATCACACTATAATCAGTTTTAAAGACAAGAAACGTCTAATATTTACTTTTTCACATTAATAATAAACATATAATTATACATTGAAATAGAAGTAGTCTCCTCCAAAACTTAGTTCTCTTTCCCTTAAACAACTTGTACTATAGTATACAATTATTCCCTTTAACTATAAGTAAACACCTTATCAACTCAGTGGGCCCACACTCCAAGCACACACATACACACATACAAGCCGGCATATGTTAAAATAACAAACCCCGTTGCAGGCCTGATGCGACGCTTGAGGGTAGAGAAGTCCACTGGTTTTTTCCACACCTCTCGGTCTC
>JACXGM010024247.1:0-15834 GCA_016801145.1 Umbra pygmaea
CTTTAATAATGTGCCATAATAATGTTACCTAAATGTATTTGGAGCTATAATGTCTTAATTTGTGGTCATTCCAAAAAAACATTGATTAATATGACTGCGATTAAATCTGCATATATACTTCTGCCACAGGGTGCCACCCCTCAAAATCTCCTGCCACCCTATTGCCACCCCATGAATATTTTTCTAGATCCGCCCCTGGTCCACGTGGTGTAGTTGCTATTTCGCTGCATTCAGGGCTTAAAGTATTCCGGCACCGTGCCGGATCTCCGGTGTGCGGCTGCGAGGAAAAAAAACAATTTTTTTTGGGAACTTGCATACGGTTTAATATTGGGAACTTGCATACGGTTTAATATTTTTGAGTCAATTGATTTCACCTACCAATCATATGAGAGGAACGCAGCTCTAACTAATGTTACAAGCCTATCAGAAGCAGAGCAGAGCATGGTTAGAAGAC
Organism: Umbra pygmaea; assembly: GCA_016801145.1. NCBI lineage: Eukaryota > Metazoa > Chordata > Actinopteri > Esociformes > Umbridae > Umbra > Umbra pygmaea. The sequence goes on from JACXGM010024247.1 coordinate 455, forward strand.
GTGGGTATCGACAGTGAGCCTTTTGGCAGTTAGTGCCAGGAACTGAGAGAGTCTGGTGCTTGTTTCTGCATATTTTACTCAAGAAAGCTACTACTATATGCCAGCAGCAGTAAGAAAGTGTTTGCTCGTCATGAGTTAGACCCCGCCCATAGAGCCACTGCCCGTGCTCTCAAAACTTACCACGACGTTGCCAGGAGCAACTGTGACAGCTGACGCACCATTGTCTATGACTGACCGTGTCTGCGACTTAAAAATATGTTTGTGCACATTTATTGCCGAACATGAGTTGTCATTCACAAAATTGCTGTTACTGGTCACTCTGTGTAGAAAACTAGCAGAAGACAAAAAAGCATTGACTAACAAATAAACATGTGAGTTACATGAACACTTATGGCATCGCACTTCAGTTCAAAAAATGTTTGTCTGAGAAGCTCAGAAAATGCATGTTCTCACTCAGTGTTGATGAAACAACAACCTTGAATATGGATGAACTACTTAATGTGCTGGTTTGCTTTTTTGAAAATGAATGCAACAGTGTAATAACACAACATCTGACAAGCAGAAAAGTCAACATTGCCAATTCCCCAGCACTTATGATGGAACTTAAAGATGTCCTGCAGACTAATGGTCTTGAGTGGAGACAAGTGACCAGCATCCTCTTTGACATCTGTGCATTCATGAGAGGAAAAAAGACTGGCCTTGAAACCCAAGGAGAACCATACCTCCTTGACGTATCTGGAGACACTGTGTACATTGTTTCCAATGCTGCCAAGGCCCTAATGAGTCCATCAGCTCAGAAGTTGAACATTTCTGTTTGATGTCTATTATGATATTTAGAAGTCACCAAAACAGAAGATTTTCTCAGAGTTTCAGAGTCTGCTCCATGTTCCTTTCAATAGCTTGATAGACCAATTAGGTGTGCTCTAGGCTGAATGAGATGTACCGGTGGTGCATTACTACTATGTGCTGGATCCAAATGAAGAACACAAATACCGGTAATGCTAATAAATTTGTAGTTTTATATCACCTAGAAGTATTTTTAATGCGCTGTCTCTGCAGTTAACCATTTTAATTGTATTATATTGTATGTAGAGTGATGTGCTAGTTTAGAGTGTGTGGTTAGGTTTTACGTGGGAATCAGCACTGAAAATAGCCACATTTGTGTGTGTGTGTGTGCGCGTGTGTGCGCGCGTGCGCGCGCGTGTGCGTGCGTGTGTGTGCGCGTGTGTGTGCGTGTGCGCGTGCGCGTGCGTGTGCGTGTGCGTGTGTGTGTGTGTGTGTGTGTGTGTGTGTGTGTGTGTGTGTGTGTGCTACAGAAAGCTTCTTAACCAAGTGCTGATGACATATGCACGCAACAGTTGAGGAAAAGACCAGAGTAAAAAAAAACAAGCCACAGCATCTCGAATGGGGACAGTCAACCTTAACCGGAAGGCACAAATCTCTGTGCTCTTTACAGAGTTTGACCGATTCAAAGTCATGATCGACATGTTCAGCGGTATCTTGTAATAGGCTAACTTGTGTAGGCAAAAACTTTAAATTTAATTTAAAGTTAATAACAGTTGTTGTTTTTTACAAAGGGAACAGCCAGGTCTCTAATACAGCAATCTTAACCAGCTTTAGAAGTTATAGAGTTGTGCTCAAATAAATAGCAGTTTATTGTTAAAAAAGTGAAATTATTATGTTATTTCTATATTTCAAATTTTATGGACAGATTAGACATTCAAGTCAAAATATTAACATACTTTATCAAGTCTGCATTTCTTTTAACAGGAAACAAAGAAAAGGAATATTTATCTTTAGACAAAAAAATAGTAATGATATTTTTCTCTTTTCTCTTCAGCCACAAACACTTGACATAGACTTAAGACATTTTTAAAGATTCACATTCATTTACTGAACTAATATCCAGTTGCATAACAATTGTTTTGATCTGTATCTGCAGCAAAAACAATGATTTATGCAACTAAATATTACTATAGTAGTAGTTGACATTTAAAAACAAGAATGCAGACCTGGTCAAATTCATTAATAATTTGATTTGGAGCAATTTTTCCATTACATCTGATATTTGGAAATTAAAGATATAAAAAGTATTTGTACTTTATTCACTTTTTTAAAACACGCTGCTATTTATTTGATAATTGTATGTAGTTAATAATTCTGTCGTCTAGTTAAGATACATTTTGTTTACTCGTGAAAAGATTGTCAAATCAAAATAAAAATGTTAATGTTTGCAGGCGTACTTTCAACTTTTCAGGGATTTGTGAAAATAAGCAACATGAAAAACCAATGGTGCACTTGTTGCCAGTGAAGATGGTGGCTATTCTAGTTAGAGAGATCCTCAGCAAATTTACGAAGCCGGAGGCCATCCCACTGAGTGCAAAGGATATCATCGCAAAGGACCAGCCAGACCCTCATCCTCCTCCTCTGGACCAGCCAGACACTCATCCTCCTCCTCTGGACCAGCCAGACCCTCATCCTCCTCCTCTGGACCAGCCAGACCCTCATCCTCCTCTGGACCAGCCAGACCCTCATCCTCCTCCTCTGGACCAGCCAGACCCTCATCCTCCTCCTCTGGACCAGCCAGACACACAACCTCCTCCTCTGGACCAGCCAGACCCTCATCCTCCACTGGACACGCCAGACCAGTGGTGTAGCACAAGATCCTGGGCCCTATGCATAGGCTGTCCTGTTGGGCCCCCATGTTCCTCAACCCCAATATACTCCAGACATTTCAAGGGCCCTCTCTCCCATTGGGCCAGTATTGGTTTTACCCCCAGTCCGACACCCCTGAGCCAGACCCTCATCCTTCTCTGGACCAGCCAGACCCTCATCCTCCACTGGACCAGCCATACCCTCATCCTCCACTGGACCAGCCAGACCCTCATCCTCCTCCTCTCCGGTCCTGAAGGGCCTCCGGTCCTGGAGGGCTGAAACACTTCTGATTTTTGGTTTCTCTTTCTAATAAGGGACTGGTTTATACCTGGGAAAGCAGGTGATTGCAATTAACTACTAGGTTAAAAAAAATCTGAAGTGTTTCGGCCCTCCAGGACTGGAGTTGCCTACCCCTGCTTTAACCCCTGTGCATTGCTAGCCCGACCATAGGTTCTCTGATTTTCCCAGGGCCTCCTGCATGAGGAAGTGCAAAATTGGCATAGCGCTGCCTGGGATTTGCGTTAGATAATTCACATTATATATCCACCAGAGCCGTGTATATACAGAGAATTTGGCCAACTCAAATCATGGGTGCCATATTGGAGACCAACGTCAGATGTCTCTACAGTGTAACCCTATGGGGCGGATATGCTATCTTGAAATAAATTGCTTATTTTCACTATAAACAGGCACATACTGTACATGTTATTATCAACATTTGTCAATATGTAAAAGGCCCTTCCAGAAATATTCCAGTGCATATTTACCTTCTATATTAAATGGGCCTCTAAAAAATGCTCATTGTAGTGAGTGAACACGTCGCCTAATAAGTCTCTGAGAAGTGTTTATCTTTTTCTCTTCAGTCTTGAGTCCTGGCGTAACCTTTCGTAGTTCATCCATCGCCATTCCCTAGTTGGCCATACTTTCTCGATAGCTGTGTCTCAATGTGAAGGCTGCATCCTACAAAGGCCGCATTTGAAGGCTGATTGCACACATGTGAAGGCCGATTGCGTCACAACAGTACTACGAATGCTGTCACAATTCAAATTCTGCACCCTTCAAAGGCCGCATTCATCACTGTGGTCGTGACGAAGGCTGCCCCAGTTTGGAATTTTATTCAAATGTGACATCAAATGCTCCCATAATTTTCTCGGGCAAATGAAGGATACAAAAATGGGACATTTCGCAGCCTACCCTTCCCCAGAATTCATAGTGCACTGGTGATGACGCAATTCATCTTTGGCTAAGCCCCACCCCCCTTAGTTACTGTTGCTATGTCCGACAACTTCATCTGATTCTGGGCACTGGTTTGGTATCAGCATGGCTTATGCTGTGACAGCTCTTCCTGCTGAAATTTTATCAAACTTTTATAAAGCAGCAAATAAAGTGTCCAATAGAAGTAGGCAAAAGGGGCTGCAATATGCGTTCGAAGGCTATATTCAAGACATACAGGTGAAATGCAAGGAACAAAAAGGCATTCAACTAGAGGCAAAAGCATAACGGTCACACAGTCAAAAATGAACCACCGCATATCGTACTAATCGAGACGAAGGCTAGCTATATTGGGACTAACAATATCAAGGAGCAACAATGTTCATGCAAAGCTGGGTTGGTCTCTATTCACTTCTATAATCATTATTAAAAAGCAAACGGACTACGCGAGTATAACTTTGTATTTATAATCAGCGTGTGCTAACTTATCAACAACCGGTATGCTAGGTAACGTTAACGTTAGCTGACACTTGTCAGGATTTGACTTCGGTTTTGGGAAGGGAAAAAAACAGACACCCCCCTCCAACCTCTCTGGGAAACTCGTATCTGTGTTACAAATGCCCAGGCACAACGTTTAACCATATTTCTGATAAAACTACGACGGTAAAAGCCTGCCGTGACAAAAAATATGAGACGCCTGTGTTAAAGTCAATGGAGTGCTGTGAAAAAGTGTCGGACCTCTGTGGGAGCTCGTTCTTGGCTGCAGTGTGATTGGTCAATCTACATTCTAGGGTGTGGCTTAGCCAAAGGCGAATTGTATTCAAATAAAATAACTGGTGTTAATAGCGTGGTGGCCCGAGGAATTCACATATAAATGTAAGTTTTTCTTAGTTTTTTATTGTTTTTTATTTTCATGCTTGAAAATAAAACAGGGTTAAAACTTGTCAACCCATTGGACCTTCCTCTCGCTTTGCTTCTTCCTGGAGCTGTATTCTGCTAGCAACATTAACGATGATGTCATAAGTTCGGTATTATGATACCTTCAAAATAAAAGCCTGAATGTGAATGCATATATAAATGTATAAATCTTCCTGTAACATATATAAAATAAAATGAAAAGGAGCAATTCAGTCTCCATAGTTACTGGACATTTCACAGATGTCATGCAGGAGAGTATATAATATAGTATATAATTTATTGTCCTTTTCAGGAAATTTGTCTTGGGACTCATAGCTGTAACATGACACAGCAAACATACATACATACACAGCATTAAAACGAAATTCATAACAATGACTACAATGACTAGGATGGCAGCTCTCCTCTTGCACCGTTTGCTAGGCGGTAATTGGGAACACCTGGTGGCTCAATCGGTTATCCAATGATGGCTACATTCACAGCCTCCAAAAGGCCATGTAGGCTACATTCTTCGAAGTCTGCGGCCTTCGAAGGATGCAGGCAGCCTTCACATTGGGACACAGATTATATATGGCTCTGATATCCACCGCTCTCCTTGTGTTCAGATTGGGTGCCTGTAAATTCAATTGCGGAAGTATAGTTGGTGAACATAATCATCCCATGCATGATCCGACTAAAGGCTTCTGTGTTTGGTGAACAGTGCGAATAGAATCTGCAGCTCGAGAGACATGAGGTTGGATGAACTATGTGTGTGTCCCTGGTCATCCCACAGATCTGTACAAGGAGTTGCGGAGCTGCCGTAAAGGCAAGATTACAGAGGGAATTGGGAAGGGAGGAAATTCGAGGAAAAAAATATCACAAATAAATATATTTACTCTGGTCACAACCTTTCCAGTTGTAACCCAATCTAGCAGACAAAGAAACATCATATTGAACTACCAACATCATGTTTATTAGGGGGAGAGAGAAGCTAAGTTGAAGCTTAATGTATCTGTGATACCCAGATCTTTGAGTGTTCTGGCTACTACTCAAAGTTTGGTCCGGGGGTAATATCAGTTAAAAAATATGATAAAAAATGTTAGTTGATTGTTATGCATTTAAGGGGCGGTTGGAGAACCTGTTATGCACCTGCGACATCTCGAGTTGTGTGGACGTTTCTGTGGGTGACTCCTGCCCACCCATAGGGAGGGGTTTTCGATTAAGAGTGGCTCTCAATCTTTTCCGGAACACTCTGCACAGAAAAATGTAGATCAGCGGGTCCAGACAAACGTTAGTGGCAGACAGCCAGAGAGTGGTCTCCTTAGCCACATAAAGTGCGTTATTTGCCTGGCACTGGTTGGCTATGTTCCGGGTCTGGGTAAGAGTGTAAGGCACTCTGACAAAATGGAATGGGGCAAAACAAACAATAAAAACCCCCACCACAACAAATACTTTGGCCGTGGTTCTACGATTGGCAGACTTGGAGCCACTGCGTGAGGCTTTATATGACTCGTAGACTTTCCGACTGATGAATGTGTAACAGACAACCATCAAAGCCAGTGTACCCCAAAACACCACCTGGTAGGAGGATAAGAAAACTCAGTAAGGGATCAGTTATATCAAACAGCAGATATAAAACGTTCACGTATACTAAGGCCCCGTCCACACGTACACGGGTATTTTTGAAAACAGAGTTTTTCTTCATTCGTTTAAAAAAAAATCTCATCCACACAAGCACGATTTAAAAGAATCTCTGTCCACATGAAAACGCAAACACGCCCGATCATGTGCTGTCAAGAGCATGCCAAACCAACAGGTGACGATATAACCCTAACCGTAAATCCATTTTGGCCAATCAGAAGCCTAAAAAAGGGTTATTACCTGTTCCGGTAGTTCTCGTCCAAAACCGACGAGGTCTGTGTCCTGGGAGCGTAGTGTAGTCATAAGCAGTGACCTGAGCAGTATTGCATTCTGATGCCTCTGTTCAGCAATATAATACGATAAATGTGCATGTATTGGTATATAAGCCCTGCTAGCAGCAAAGTTATTAGCAGCGATAGTTTGGCTATGTCCGCCATTGCCCAGACTCTTTTAAATTGTATTATTTTTGCACAAACTCTCTTCATGTAAACAATGGAGATAGTGGCGCACAATGACGTTAAACAGAGAGTTTCTAAAAAACTTCACCCTGGCCGGAGTTTTCAAAAGAGCTCGGTTTCAGTGACCTGATACAGCGTTTTCGTGTGGACGAAAGGCAAAACCGCATAGAAAAAACTCCGGTTTCAAAAATACCCATGTTCATGTGGACGGGGCCTAAGCCTAGAAGGCAATTAATCAGAAGAATGTCCTTTCCTGACAGAAGTAGTTAAAGCCTTCGTGCCACTGCAGGCCAGCTGAATTCTTCATGGAGGCACACTTTAGCCGGCCACTGGAGGGCGACGGTGTGCGGTCGCTAAGGATGGTATTGGGCAGAGCCAGAGACACCATCACGGCCCAGACTGCCGCACTCAAAGCCTGTCCCACCCTTACTCTTTGAAGGGTGCACTTCCAAAAGGGCCTGACTATCTTCAGGTAGCGGTCCAGGCTGATGAGACCTAGAAGGATGATGCTTATGTACATGGTGGTGTAGAAGAGGACAGCCGAGTAGCGGCAGTAGAACGCACGCAGGCGCCAGGAACCTATGTTGGCATCTGCAAGGACCTTCAGTGGGATGGTCAGAGTCATCAGCAGGTCTGCCACCACCTGTTGACAGACCACCACATCAGCTGGCAGTCCTATTCTACAAGCATTTGTAACAGACGACGACCAAATGTTTCTTAAAAAAAGAAAAGTAATGCTGGTTTCCTTACCACATTTTTTAGGTAGACCACAAAAGTAGAAGTGCTGCGGATGTTGAAGAAGATCCATGCAGCTAGGAAGTTGAGTCCCAGGGCGAATAGAAACAAAGTGCTGTAGAGACAGGGGAAGACCACAGCTGTCACGCTGGTATCACGCACGCACTTCAGGGACAGGTTTGATTGGCTGCTGTTCATCCTCACACCTGATAGTACTATAAAGAATAAGAGAGTAAAATCATCGTACGGTATAAGTGTGCAAACATTAAGCAGAATGGCTTTTGTTTTACCAAAGTAATGGGCATTTAGTAATTTAAGAGGTAGAGAGAGACATTTTGTGTTAAGTGTTAGGTGTATTATTATTATTATTTTAAATCCATTAAGAAAAATCTCAACACCTTATTTTATTAAACTATTTCAATTCCCTTAATTCATGAATTTCCGAAGTTATAGATAAACATTTTTAATATTAATTTGAACAACCTAAGCTCATGCATTGTAGGATTCTAAATAGCTAAAGTCAATGTATTTACAGTTGCAATAAAAATGATTAATCTCCCATTGCAAATTAGGTTTATTGTCAAAATTGAGAGACTTTCAGCTGTTTGTAGTGAAAAAATCTAACACAATTTAAATAGCTCAACACAATGAATGCTTCAAGAGGTTTCCCCAAATTTAACTGCAAATCCAACTGATAATGACTTCTCCAGTCTCAAAATGTATCAAACCCTTCAAGGAAAGCATATTTACTACTTAGTAGAGCACACTTTTGCTGTTAAAACCTGCTACAAATGAGATGCATAGCCAGACACCAGCCTCTGGCAGCATTCCTGAAGAATCCTCATGAGCAATGGCCTCCAGTTGAGCAGAGATGGGAAGTAACGAAGTACAAATACTTCGTTACTGTACTAAAGTAGATTTTTCAGATAGTTTTACTTTGCTATTAATTTTTGTGCCGAATTTTTACTTTTACTCCTTACATTTTTTACACGAATATCGGTACTTTCTACTCCTTACATTTTACAAAATTGTCTCGTTACTTTAGTTTCAAATAATTTCAGTGAAGTATATGTCGCATTTGACACACCACTACAAGACGACTCGACAGATTCTGTGGCATTCATTCACAGAAAATCATTGCGGATTGATCGCGGTAATGTTAGCATAGTATTATGTACGGTGACATGAGTGAAAAGGAAGAAAACGGAGATCCCAGAGAATCGACAAGCAGCAAGGCATTCCTAATCATCCATGGCTTTATCTAAGGGAGATGTTTTACATAGTAGTCATGAAGAATGTCTCCTGGCGAATGTGCTGCAAATTTAAGGTATACATTTGAACACTTTGCAGTCTCTCTCTTCCTGCCCATCCCAGACACACACACACCAGCTTGAGTGAGTGAACTCACTGTCCTACACACAATAACATTACGACACGTTCAACATCATAAAAGGTGTGTACCGGTGTATTTGTCCTATACAAAAATTACATTATGACACGTTAAACTATACAGGTCTGTATACACTAATTGCTCCCAAGTTCTTTAAGGGGTTCGGGACAAATCCATGCACATCTACAGATTTGAGGGCATACATTACTTGCCATTTTTATTTTGCTGGATGTCTATTTGCAATTTAATAATTATTTTTTTAATGCAATCCACACTGAATTTGTAATTTCCCCAACTTTTATAGTACTTCAATTGTAAAAATTGTGAGCCTGACATATTGCATTTATTATTATTAACACTCCATGTTCAAAGATTTACTAGCTGTCATTTCTAATACACTGCTGCCATCCCTCAGTTGTAACTCTAAAAGTATGGGGAACTTATATTTGAGCACACACACAGGGATGCAGACAGGAATCCCCGGGCCTGTGACACAACTCCACATTTAGGGCCGCCAGGTAAAAGAAATATGACTGTGCAAAAAAATATTTGGGACCCCCTCAGGACTGGGCATGGGACAACAATCCCAGTTGCCCCACCCTGTCAGTGTCCCTGCACACACACATACATGTAGATTCCTTCAAATGTTAAGGGGAAGATTAAAAAAGAGAAACTTTATCTGTGAATTCTCACAGAATCACAATTTAATTAATATCTTGCTACTCAGTCAGAATCGTATTAACCTGGAGTCCCAGTCTCTGTCACAATAATCATATGTGATGTTTTAGGCCTAATTGCAGACATCTAGTTAAAATGTAGGCACTGGCACATAAGAGCCTTTTTTACATGTCCATGGAAGTTTCTCAGCTTGCACTCTAGTAACATTTGTGTGGTCCAGGTAGCTTTGCATAAAAAAGGGTTGTCATTCGTAAGGCTACTTTTACTTTTATACTTTAAGTAAATTGCCAAGCCTGTACTTTGTTACTTTTACTTGAGTAATGAAGTTAAATCAGTACTTCTACTTTTACCAGAGAAATTTTTAACACAAGTATCTGTACTTCTACTTTAGTACGTAAAGTGAGTACTTTTGCAATCTCTGCATTTGAATAATATTGGGCTTAAGTGCTGCAACCGCCTTCTTCAAATCCCACCAGATATTTTCTATGGGGATCAAGTCAGGTGACTGATGGCCACAGTAGAATCTTCATCGATGTCTTCTGCAATCAAGCCTTGGTGAAATTTGAGGTATGCTCGGGATCATAGTCCTGTTGGAAAATCCAATGACCCCAAGCTTCAGCTTCCTCACAGATGGCATGATGTTTTCTTCTAGGATTTCCTGATACTTCAATTAATCCATGTTTTCTTCCCCACACTGCATGTCTCCTGTGCCAGGAGATGCAAAGCAGCCCCAGAGCATCACTGAGCTTACACCATGCTTGACTGTGGGCAGAGTGTTCTTTTCAGCGCATGCTTCATTCTTTTTTCTTTAGACATACCGCTGATCCATAGTGCCAAAAAGTTTCAGTTTTTCATAAATTGCTCCACAGAACAGTATCCCAAAACCTCTGTGGCTTCTGTATATTATTTTGTGCATATTGGAGGCGACATTTCCTGTGCTTTTGGGGCTGTAGTGGTTCTGGCATGGAAACCTTCTGCGTGTAGTTCATGCCTTAGTGCTCACTAAAACCTCAGTGCCTGTTGCCAACAAGTCTTGCTGCAGGTCTTTTGTAGTCACAGGTTTTTCACAACCTGCCATCTCAGAAATCTGGTTGCAGCTGTTGATAGCTTCATTTTTCTGCTTCATTTTTTTCAGTTGGATTTCGTGTAACCACTTGATGGATTTGTTGTGTTGAGCTATTTCAATTGCTTTTGTTTGATTTGTTCAATGCAAACAACTGAAAGTCTCTACATTTTGACAATACACCCGATTTGCAATGGAGGTTGAATAATTTATATTGCAACTTTATAGTCTTCCCATCAACAAAATGCTGCCTATAGACCTTTCAGAGCATTAACTACTACTTTGATCTTCTGTTCAGAACAGTACAACAGTTCTTTATATTGGTAGTCTGAACAACATTGAATAACCTTCAGTGCTCTAACAGAGATTAAGGCTCATTTTCAAAATTGGATCCATTCAATACACTTATGTGCTATCTCCATGAATCAACATATATCATACTGATTTGGAAAGCTCTGTTCATATTACATATATGTTGTCAGTATTTGTTGAAAAAGTAAATCGAGTTAAACCAATTCTTACATATATATGCCTTTAGTGACATTGAAATAACAAATGTTATTTGTTATACGTTTTTAATGTTTAAACATGAATATGAATAGAATGACAATGAAAGATTCTTACCCTAAAATTGAAGTTTTGATTTTGAAGATGTGAAATTCACTGCAGCATACAAAATTAAGAAAGAAACACAACACTATTCTTAAAATAAAGAAGTGAAATTTTCAATTCAGCTTTTTTCCTTCAAATATTTCCAGGATATCACATTCTCAGTTAATTTGTAATGAGCAGCACTAAATGTTTTTACACCCACCAACAAAACTGACTATTTGAGTTAAGGCTTGCTTGTGTGTGTGTGAAATGCTCTTTTCCAGGGGTGGTCGATGCATAGAGCCAGTGCGCGGCTGTCAAATTCCCAATGACTGCCAGTCTTTCTCTGTGTGAAAGAGCCTCTTCCTGTTTAATTGTTTACTGAAAGTTTAGTTGTGTCTGTTGTTTCCCCCTTGCTAGTGTGCGTCAGATTTACTTGATCGTGAGAGGCGAATTCAGGCTGCAGGCCAAACTTCCTGCCAGTGTCTTTACAGACACACACAGGGCCGCAGCCCCCATCCCTTCTCACCCTCAATTCCAGTTCTGCCTCTCGATTTTATTCACTGTTTACCAAATTAGGGCAATGGTTTTTTTTAATTATAGGTGGCATATATTTTCGTGCTGAAAGAGTAGGCAAGCAACAGGCAGGATGTGGTTTATCTCAATGCCAATGCTTTACGGAAAAGGGTTGCCATTGTGGGTTTGACCTAATATATGTGTTAACCTCTATATTTTCTTATTACTGTCAACTGAAATTATTTTGTATCTATTGGTAGTTATTATACAAGTGAAAGTACTGGACTATGTTTTCTGCAAATTAACCTAGTCAAATATAAACAATCCGGAAAGTATTCATAAGTGCTTAACTTTTTCTACACTGTACTGCAAATGCATAAAGATGGAAATGGATATAAAAACATATCCAAAACCTTGCAAATGCCAGTCAGTAGTAATGTGCAATCAATTATTAAGAAGTGGAAGATTCATGGATCTCTTTATAACAAGCCAAGGTCAGGTAGACCAAAAGGAGTTCAAGGATTTAATCTAAATATCCAAGATGGCGTAACATGCAAGGTGTGTATTGTAGTCTGTCCCGTTGTTAAGTTCTGCTCCACGTGAGGCGAGAGGATGTCAAATCCCACTGACCAAGACACCCTGCAGTCAGCAGAAGAAATATGGGGCTGTAGGTGCAAGTAAGGACACAGAGACAACAGGGCACCGTATAAACTGACACTCCCTTTATGGGCAGCTTAGGCACTACCCCAACTGGGAAATGGCCTGACACAACACCCGATGAAAGGTAAACCCAATGCAATGGTACTGAAATTGTACCCATTTCAACTCCTGTTATTAGAATATGAGACCCACAATAAGAGTCAGGGGACCAGGATAGCGTGTCCGACATAATTACTGTTTGTGCTGTCGTGCAACACTTATATTGGCTGTTGATTAGTTTTTCCCTCACATAGGGAAAGAAACCTTCAGAAATTAATGTGCTGTACCCTATGTCATTCTTGTTTGACTGCACAAAACCAACACATTTGGGCTTGTTATGAGGAGACAGAGGTGCTTTTAGCTTGTTCCTTAGAACAAAACAGTCAGCCATTAGGTGGCCTATGTGATGGCAGTAATAACACTCCCTCTCATTCCTACCAGAAAGCAGAGAGAGACCCAGCGGGACTGTGAGATGGCTGTGCCACCTGTGGAGGATTTGTCTTGGTCCCGTGAGTATGCACATTCCTTAAGCTTCATTTGCCTAATTTGTGTTCTGGCCTCCATATCTGCCTGGATTTCCAGTTTTGTAACTTCTACCTCATATCACAGGCACAGGGAGGCGACCCTCTCGTCCACCGGGGTAAACTCCAACGTAGCGGCGCTCAGCGGGGCTGAATTAAAGCAGCTGCAGTAATTTTCCTATTCAACGGGGGCAACACTTCAGACCCAAACTGCTATAGACCTATCTCCATCCTGCCATGCCTCTCGAAACTCTTTAAAAGCCATGTCAACAAACAAATAATTGACAATTTTCAGTCCCACCACAGCCTCTCTGATATGCAATCTGGCTTCCGAGCTGGTCATGCGTGCACCTCAGCAACAATTAAGGTTCTAAATGACATCATTACAGCGGTCGACCAAAGACAATATTGTGCAGCTGTCTTCATCGACCTGGCCAAGGCATTTGATTCTTTCAATCATAGCATCCTTGTTGGAAGACTCAAGGACCTGGGTCTCTTAAATGAGTGCATCACCTGGTTCACTTAATACTTCTCTGATAGGTTTCAGTGTGTCAGGTCTGAGGGCCTGCTGTCCAGATTTCTGGCTGTCTCTATGGGGGTGCCTCAGGGTTCAATTCTCAGGCCAATTATATTTTTGTATACATCAATGATGTCGCTCTTGCTGTAGGCAACTCTCTTGTTCTTATCTATGCAGGTGACACCATTCTATGTACATCTGGCCCTAAATTGGAAACTGTGTTAGAAAACCTCCAAAAGAGCTTTGATGACTAACAACTTTCCTTCAGTGGCCTCCAACTGTTGTTAAACTCTGGTAAAACCAAATGTATGATCTTCAACCGGTCTCACTTTGCACCTGCCTGCCCAACAAACATCACCACTCTGGATGAATCTGAGCTGGAATATGGCAAGAATTACAAATTCCTAGGGGTCTGGCTAGACTCCTTCCTCTCCTTCCAGACCCACATAAACCATCTTCAGTCCAAGATCAAATCTAGGATTGGCTTCCTATTCTGCAACAACTCATTCACCCTTCCTGCCAAACAAGTCCTTGTGAAAATGACCATCCTCCCAATGCTTGACTTCGCTGATGTTGTCAACAGAATCGCTTCAATCTCTCTTCTCAAGTAATTGGATGTAGTATACCATAGTTCAATCCATTATGTTATCAATGCCCTATACAACACCCACCACTGCAACCTCTACTCCCGGCGCCTGAACCACTGGTACCACCTCATCTACAAGTCCTTACTAGACAAAACACCACCTTACCTAAGCTCATTATCCATAGCATCACCTACTCTCAACCTGTGCTCGAGCAGGTATATCTCCGTAGTCGCTACAAAAGCCAGCACCTCATTTGGCCACCTCTCCTTTAAATTCTTTGCTGCTAATGATGGATGAATTTACAAAAATCCCTGAAAAACGAGTCCGCCACTACTTTTAAGGCAGTCATTTCAAATCTACTGACTTACCACTGCAAATGTTCACACTACCCCCACTCTTTGCCCGTTTATGCTCTAGCGTACTCATCAAAGCCTTAATGCATATTGCACATAATCAACCGCACAGCTGTCTTTGTATAATTTGTCCATTCCCATTTTCAGCCATGCTCATCATGTTACTTATCCTAGTGTTTTTTCTCTTGTACTATCACTTTACATTCCAACAATCTACCTCTCTATTTTAGACCATATTAGCACTGAATGTACAGTATTTTTTTAATCTAACCTAATACCGTTTATATGTGAAACTGTATGTAGGTTTGTACTTTGTGTAACTTAATTATCAGACAATACTGGCAGACAATTTGCATTATACTGCACGGAAGCTTAGCATGGGACACTCTTGGAATTTCCAGCACGACAATGACCCTAAGCACGACAATGACCCTAAGCACGACAATGACCCTCTGCACGACAATGACCCTAAGCACGACAATGACCCTAAGCACGACAATGACCCTAAGCACGACAATGACCCTAAGCACGACAATGACCCTAAGCACGACAATGACCCTATGCACGACAATGACCCTATGCACGACAATGACCCTCTGCACGACAATGACCCTATGCACGACAATGACCCTCTGCACGACAATGACCCTAAGCATGACAATTTTATGCTTTATACCTCAGGCTGTAAGACAGCACAACATGCACTTTAAACGCACATTTAAATCTTAATAATTTTGTACTGTTATGGTTTTTTATTTTTGTTTGTATTTATGGCTCTATCTTATGGCATTAAGACGGATGTGAGCACTGTAATTTCCATTTTTATGGATGAAATAAACTTGACTTGACTTGACTTGACTTGACTTG
>JACXGM010024248.1:0-15744 GCA_016801145.1 Umbra pygmaea
AGGGCCAATCTGAGGAGAGACATGTGCTGTAAAATAACACGAGGGCCAATCTGAGGAGAGACATGTGCTGTAAAATAACACGAGGGCCAATCTGAGGAGAGACATGTGCTGTAAAATAACACGAGGGCCAATCTGAGGAGAGACATGTGCTGTAAAATAACACGAGGGCCAATCTGAAGTCCGCTGTAAAACCCCCCAAAAACTGGTTGTCACATACAGCTCTGGAAAAATGAGCAGATCCCTACACAATCAGTGTCACTGGTTTTACTATTGATAGGTATGTTTGGGTAAAATTTGTATTTGTTTATTTAATTAATAAACTACTAACAATCATCTAAATTCTAAATAAAATTGTCAATTAGGGCATTTAACTGCAGACAAAATGCAGTCTTGTCAGACCTTGAATAATCGAAAGGAAATAACTATTCATTTCTAAACAATACTTAAATTCAATATTAATTATATTATTATAATTTAGGGCTGAAACGATTCCTTGAATAACTCGAATTATTTGAATACAATAAAGCATAAATGCAAAATGATTTGCCTCGAAGCTTCGTTTAATCAATGTTACCAACGTTGTATCGCGCAGTGTTTCCGCACGGATGATTACTACTGTCGCACACCGGGCTGACGCTGCTAGCGACAGTAGCTGTTTCTCAATGTCAAGGATCCTTCCTCGGTAAGACTCATCCTTCCAAGTCAGGTCCTTCAGAGGCTAGGCGAGACTCCTTAGCATTCGGAAAACACAAATGGAACGTAATGGAACAGGCTAGCAAGTGTACGTCATTACGTCAGTGAAAAGGTGCGCATTCGCCGCTGCAATTCAACAGTTCGTACTGGCATTTAATCGTTAAACTTTAATTACATATACTGCCGTTTTAACATATGTACAATAACGTTAAACACTAAAGATAGTTACATTTAAAAGCATGCTGCTTCGTCTCCACTAATGTCCGCCATTTATTTTTTAAACGAGCCTGTAAAGCCGTGTGTATAGGATTGTAGGTGATTTGAGAGCGCGAAGGATACACATATGCATCCTTTACAGTCTATGGGAAATTCTCCGAACGAAGGACTCTGTCCTTGGTTGAAATTCTGAAAATCCTTTACATTGGAACAGTACTTCGACGGACTTTGATGACGTAGCATCCTTGAAATTCCGACTTCGAAGGATCCATCCTTGACATTCGGAAACAGCTAATGACTCTTGTGTATTTATTATATAAGCGATCCAGATTGCAAATGTAAGTGGTCTTATTAAAATATTAGTAAGTAAATGTCACTTTTCTAATAGAGTTTAGTGGCATATTTTCAAAATGTGTAATAGGCCTATATACAGATCAGTCTCAGGTTGATACTTGTAATTCTGGGAGTTAAGTTGCACAACTTAATATATGCCTTGAGGTTGTTATTGCATTTTAGAATATGTTTTCTTTAAAAACCAATGTAATATGCCACTTAGTTGCACTTAATATTTCGTTTTTTTGAAAGATGATATTGTAAGCAATGTAGGCAATAAAAATGTTTTTTCAGAAAATTAAACCAAAGTATTGTACATTATTGCCCTTCAATAAAACATAAGTATTTCTTAGCCCAGTGGTTCCCAAACCTCTCCTCAGGGACCTCCAGACAGGCCATGTTTTTTGTTTTAACCCTGAAAAGGCACACCTGATTAAATTAGTCTAAGGTGTAATGTGTAGTTGTATAATTTAATCAGTTGTGTCATTTCAGGGTGAAAATAAAAACCTGGCCTGTCTGGGGGTCCCCGAGGAGAGGGTTGGGAACCACTGTCTTAGCCGATTACTGAATTAATCGATGGAATGATCTATAGAATACTAAAATAATCGATAGCTGCAGCCCTATTATAATTGGCTTTCATGTGTCTTGGCATGCTCTCCAGTCTTTCACATTGATGTTGCGTGACATTATGCCACCCCTGGCACAAAAATACAAGCAGCTCAGCTTTGTTTGATGTCTTGTGACCATCCATCTTCCTCTTGAACACATTCTAGAGGTTTTAAATGGAGTTGATTTAAGACAAATATGCAGTGGCCTAAATGGTTTTCCAGAGCTGTATGACAAGGTAGCTGAAGTTAACTTGCTAGGGTGTATCAGTAAGCGTTTACTGTAAAATCACAGGTAATCATAAGTATACTTTTCATCACATACATCCATTGGACAGACAACTTGACAAAATCATTAAGTCACTACTAATAGAAGCAAGTAAAGACTTCTACTGGCACAATGGCACTTCAGTACTGCTCCAATGCATGGGAGTAATCACCTCAGTCAAGCGCACCGCACTCTGCTGAGACGCCATGTTGCCACGTCCGGAGAAGACCTGTGGCAGTTCCGTTACGTTGTGCTCGCCATCTTGCTCGGCTTCACTCTCTGAAAGGTTAGCCCCCCTAAAAGGCAGGTTGACACATGAGTTCAGAAAATTAAGACATTCTTGTAAATAACATGCTTGTCTAAATCTGGGAAAAAAGCAATGAATCTTCATGTGTCATGTCGAAACTAGGGAATATGGTAAAAGAATTTACTTTATTTTTTTTCCTTTTATTCAGGGAGGGATTTTGTGATTTTTGCAATGGCACTAAGGGCATTGGTTCGAAAATGAAGGTCATCTAGAAGGATGAGCCAATTCAGTTGCTTTTAAAAACACAACCAATTCCAGGGGAAATGCCATCACGTCTACAACATGGCCTCTCATTTGTCACAGACAAGGAAATCTACCCGTCACGCAAATTACTTAGCAAATGTTTGACAAAAGATTCTCAAATTGATGTATTCCCAGTTAGAAATAAACATGGTATACTGCTGAATTTCTGTTAACGTATGTGTTCTAGACAAGGTGACCCAAACATTTTTAGATACCGCTTTAAGGTTACCATGGTAAGAGTCGAGTAGAATCTCTGTCACTTGCTAGCTTGAATCTGACTATTTTTCAAGCATTTGCAGTTCAAAGTCTTAATGTTCATGTAAATTCAAACTCAAACAGTAATTTGGAATTAAGTCTCACTTATAATATATATTCTCTGGTGCAATGCTTCTAAATTCTGACACTGTCGCTTATTAAATTGTGGCCACTGTTGCGCAAAGTTGAACAAAACATTTAGGGATCGATCTATATGGATTTGTTAGTGCCGATACCAATTTCTCATCAGCCTTAGCCAATGACCGATACGGGCTGCAGATTTTCTTGGGCCGATATTTGGAGCCGATAATGCTTTTGCTCCCTCAATTTACATCATAAAAATGACAATGATAACAAATGTTACAAGTCTCAATTTAAAAAAGGAACATTTGCTGAACTTAAAAAAACAAATTGTAAAAACAGGTGAGGTAAAACAAGGGGCAGTGAACTGCAGTGTCTCCAGCAACACAGAGCTGCCTGTGTGAAAGCCTGTCTATAAATAATCCCGGGGGGATGCCGATGCACGTAAAAACGCAAATATCGGTCTGATAGATATCAGTCTAACACTAAAAACAATGGTTTTGTTCAGCTGTTCAATGTCAGAAATACTTTCAATATTGCAATGGTAGATATGTCTATACATGTAATCTAACATTTATATATGCATACTTTTGTCTACTGTATTAACAGTGAATGAGCACTTGCACTGTATTAACAGAGCTGTTTGATTACCGTGCAGTCAGAGTGCACAATGGCTAACGTTAGCTAGCCATCAAATAACCCGAAAGCAACCCAGTTTTTGTGAACGTAAGGTAAAATCACAGACTCACAGATTAAGGGTAAAAAAATACATCAAAAGTTACCAACTACAGATAAATTCTTTTAGCTCAATTTGTCCTTGTTAAATTACAATTTTTTGCATTAATGTCAATCCCCGCTCAGCTTCCTAGTAGGATGACTACAGCCAACAACCAGGGCTTACTTTATGAGCAGCTCACTGATGTCTTCAAACTTGCTCATGTTGGGGAACTTCTCCTGCATCAGCTTTTTCACCCCTCGACTCATGCCCACCGGTACCACCTTTAGGCTGCTGCAGGGGATAACAGGATGGAGGTGAGGATACTGGGATAACTTACTACACCCATCAAGAGGCACTGGGAGTCTGCACAGGGAGCGCATCAGTGCGTTTACTTTGAATATACATCACTGAAAATCTATTCAAATACTTCATCATCTGAGCCCCAACTGTTTGCCTCTATGGAGAAACAAAGTCACCACGAAGACAGTATGTATACTTACTAATGCCGAAATTCAATTTCCTCAGACACTGGGTCGTAGTTCAGCAAAACACATCTCTTAATGTGGTTGAGAGACACCTAATGACAAGAAAAAAATACATTAAATAGATACCTGTAACCAAAGTTCATTGTAGGTAGAAAGCAATGTAGGAAATCAGAAAGCGTTTACTTGTCATCGTCATAGATAATCAGAAGACTATACCATCATCAAATTTCACCAACACTAAACTCCACAAAACACCTATAACATTGTACTGGGTCCATTGACCAACCTTATGCACATTAATTGAAGGGAACATATTCTGGAACATGGTGGCCATGAGTTTGACTTGCATGCCTTCTGAGCCAAAGTTGTTGAGGACCAGCAGTGGATGATGGGTAAACTGTTGGCTATGCATTCTATGCCTCTTCAGTGAGGAGACCACATCTTTGACAAGAGAGTACTGAAAATGAGAGAACATTCAGGAAAACAACCCAAGCATCAAAAACTCCACTGGATTTTTCTAGTGGAATAGCCCATCAGTGCGTTTACTTTGAACATATCACTTAACAATCACGTCAAGATATCATCCTTTGAGCCCATTTCTCACAAATTACTAGTTTGCATCAACTCATTACTTTGCATACTCACCTTGGACACCCGGAAGTGTAGCGTGGGGCCTTTTGGCAGTCGAGCAAGCCTCTGGAAAGAAAGTTAGTGTTAAGTAGTGCTTGTCTTTTGTCTTTATGTGGTGAGTTGTGTGGTCATAGTTTTCAACTCAAGCGTTTGTTGTGCCTTCCTTAGGATTTTTGGGGATATTGAAAGAATAGTAGTAAAATGTTAAATGTATTTTTCATTGGATGCCCCCCCCCCCCACATGATGTCAGATATGGGTGCTCAATTATTCCGACCACACATTGCAGTCAATTGTTCTTTGCCATGTTGCAGAAAATTGAAAACCAGGAGGAAGAAAAATCAACATCCCAGGTCGACAAAGGATTTTATTACTCCCTCTGTGACTACTGGTTCTCGAAAAGGCTCCCATCGGGTGAAATGCCTACCTACTGTATCAAATGCATCAGTCATAAAATATCATCATTTATTCAGATATTCTCAAAATACATCATATGCAGCTGAAGAGGTGGCTGACACAGCTAGCCTCTACTGAGTAATGCAAAACATGGTTGCTCATTGCACAGCATATGAATGGGTTTATTATTTACCATGTTGATGCTGCTGCCCGTCTTGGTGAAGATCATGAAATGCGTCACTCCAAGTGGCCCTGCTACGGTAACGAAGTCCTTCAACAGGTTCTTCCTCCGCACCTGTCCAATCATATGCAGACAAGAAATTCATGCCAATCTGAAGACAAGACCCGCTTGGATAAACAGATTGCAGGTTATACGCATGCCCCCATAAACTTAGAACGTAAGTGCTGACAATTTTTTAGCGGAAAACCAGCTTGCCCAAATTTGCAAACCCATAAAAAAGGAAAGTTTAGATAACACAAGCGTGTGAACAGACCTTGAGAGATTGTGCCGTATAGGGCTCCATAACGCGGCGCATGTCCAGCACAAGTTGACCCACATTCTTGCCGATGAGACCACGGTGAAACACGAAGGAGTGAGGAACATCAGCGAACACCTCCTCCGCCACGCGGTCAGCATTCACACGTGATATCTTCTGGTTTTTGGTCTGAAAGCATGGATTCACCACGTTACCTTAACTAGTGTGACTGTGGGGGATACGTGGTTGAATTGCAAGTTAGCCGTTATGTGGATGTAATCAGTCAAACGTGTAATCATTGTTCAGTTATTCTCATAAACATCATTTCATCCACCCAGCTAGCTTCAAATCCACCCATCACGACGTTGACAAATCCTCAGTTATCCTGAGTTTGACACCGGTATAGTCAACCGAATTACATAACACATTTAATGATATACATACAGTACTTACACAAATGTATTACATACGAACGATCAGTAGACAGAAAGTTCGAGCTAGTTAGCTCGCTACACTGTCAGCGCTTGCAACGTTACCTAGCTAGTTAAAACAGAACAATAGATAGCTAAAACTTAATTATATGCTTACCTTCGACTTTCCCATAATTGCAACTGTTGTAAGGCTAACAATGTAATAACTAAAATAACACAAAATGTGCTTAATAAAGCCTAAAGTTATCGGGATATACTAAGCAAGGTCCGACAGACATGTCTCTCCGTATCCTCCATAACCACTGCATGTCTCTCCCTCTGAACACGTGGCTCTCAATACGCATGCTCCTGAATGTGTAACATTTAAAATCGTTCGTGTTATTCGATTGCCCTAAGCAAACATGTTCTCAGCTCTCGGTGATAAAGTAGAACCCAACGTTATTGTCATATTTGCGTGTTTTTAATAATAGACAAATAATCAAAGTGACAAGGTGTTATCGCTGCATTTACACCTTCAGTCTAATTGTAAGAGTATATCTTAGTATTGGAGAAATTGTTAATCTTAGTGTTTTGGGCTTTCTGTGTTAACTCATGTTTACACATAATGCATATTCAGTCTAGTGTAAGGTCACTGGGAGCTTTGCATGTCATACCACTTTCATTGTGTATTACATTGTGCTGTGGCATAAACAACACAACTATTTCTGAAATACATATTTTATATATCTTACTGACAATTCAAAATACACATATTGATTTCCCAGCCAGGAACACGGCAAAATAATAATGATTTTACATTTAGAACATCAAAAAATAAATATATGCTTTAAAACAACAATTTCTCCAACAATTTTTGGCTCTACTAATGAAATGTTTATGTTCAACATATGATAAATGTGACCTGAGCCAAAGGGAGGCGGAGGACGGCCTGTGTGAGGGTTTGCCCCTGCCGTGACGGCCAGAGGCAGCTGAGCTAAAGGCTGGATGGGGTCGGTGGGTCAGTAAGGCCATTTGTAATTACATCTCTCTTTGTTTAGAGTGCCTGTGACAGAGGATAAAGTGAAGGGGCGGTCTTGCTGCTGAAAAAGATCTGTGCCAATGCTTATGTGTGTGCGTCTTTCCCTCTTGAGTCTTGCTTACTATCTCTCTGGTCCACACAAGGAAAAAGGGTGATGAGGAAAGAAGAGTTACATCCTTCCAAAGCAATGCTAATAAAAGTTTAAATAGTTCTGTCATCAAGTTGTTAGGTTGGACTGCTTTAAAGAATCCCATTCTGTATACCAGTCGGAGCTCAGGATTTTGGAATACACACGGGAACACAGTTGATTGAGTCCTGGAAGAATTTGCCAATTGGTTCTATTGTTTTCATCAGGACTGAGGTACGTCATGTTCCTTTTTGCTTCGTTCATTATGACGATAGGATCCCCTTGGGAAATTGAACAAAGGCTCAATGGTTGAAGTCAAACAATATGATACAGGCCTTCTGACACTACATTTGGCTAGTGGTTCCAGTTCAAGAACAGACAACTTTTGGTATATATATATATATATATATATATGCAAATGCAGTGAGTTATGTTAAGATCACGGTGGAGGTTATAATGGTGTTTTTGGAGACAATGGCAGGAGACAAAGTTGACCCTCAAAGGACTGTGTTTACTAATAGGATGGAAGTGTGAGATAACTTTGAAATGGGGTGGTTGATCATTGGCCAGACAGACAGTTTTAAGCAGACAGCTTTAGGTGTGATTGTAGCTTTAATGGAAACATCTGGTTGGCATGCAGGGCTTACAAGACAGTCTGAGCTGCATCTTTCATATTGTATTTTACAGTACGTTTTTTGGTTATATGGTTTGCTATTCACAGACAGTACCTGTATTGTTTTTCCATCTGGGTGAGTCACTGACTCGTGCTTATTGATGTCTGATTACAGTTGTTTCAGCTTGATAATACCAGTGTAAATAAATTAATCCCTAAACACATTACAGAGTATCTTGTTATTTCTGGAGTTATTATCACACTTCTAATGAATCTGTAATGATTGCATTTTTCCAGTTGAACAGGTCGATGGACAAGCAGCTGACTGTGGGCCTGTCTCTGTGGCTGGGTCTTTTCCTGGTGCTGCCTGAGTTCAGCCAACAGAAGGAGGAGCCCCAGAAGAGCACGTCCGGCTCCACAGGTCATAAAGCAGACCGCTGCTCCTATACCTTCATCGTTCCCCAACAGAAACTGAAGGGGGCGCTGTGTGTGAATACTGGCCCTGCCACAGACCGCGCCAGCCACAAGGAGGTGGAGGCCCTGCGTGGGGAGCTGAGGAGGCAGCAAGAACAGCTGGACACTCTCAGGCACCAGCTGGAGCAAGAAGGGGCCCTTGCCACAGAGGTACAGGCACTACGGAAGGAGAGTGGCAGCATGAACGCTCGCATCGCGCAGCTCTACGCCCAGCTTCTGCATGAGGTCATGCACAAGAAGGACCAGGCGGCCGAGCAGAGGCGTGTGGAGAATCTGATGCTTAACGCCACCACACAGGTAATCAGACACAGAAGATTGTGGGAAATGTAACTGTGTCCATAAGAGGGAAGTCACTAAGTACATTCTCTGTCTGACTGGCATGCGTTGTCCATGTCTCCATCTTGGCGGAACAACATCCCAGGTTCTTCAGATCTCCACTAGTTACAGGGAGCTGGAGAAGAAATATGGAAGCCTTACCTTGATGATGAGCAACCAGAGTCAGCTCATTTACCGATTGGAGAAGCAATGCTTGTCCACCAAGGACACCAGCCCACCACCACAGGTAAGGAAGACTCAGTATAGTTCGAACCGTTGAAAAAAAATAAGTTAGCTTTCTCACAGCTATATTAGTTAACTAAAGCACTGAACCTGTAGTACTACTGTACCCATAATGCTCCATAACAAAATCTGTGTATGCTTGTGTGGTATGGGACAGACTTCCACCGAACCCTGCAATATCCAGTCCAAAACCCACCTGAATGAAAGCTCAGAGTCCAAAGAGATGGCCAATGATGTTCAGAGAGACCAGGGTGCGTCTCCACTGCAGACACAGAAGAAAGAACCACTCCAGGGAATAAAAGTGCTCCCTGCCACCATGGCTGATGCCCCAACAGACGCCCCCTTCATCAGCTTTCCTGTCACCAAAACACCAGGTGAAACACAGCGCTCTTTGCTGCTACAACTGCCAAATTAGCGTTCAGTGGGCTCACCACAGTATGTACATAACCTAATTTTTATCAAATTGTTTTATTTCCGTCAAGTTGAGTGTCCTCCTACTAATCCTATTTTCAGAGACTTTGTGGAAGATCCTAACCAACTAGCAACCCAATCAATCAATCAACAAGGTACAAGGTAACAGCGAGAATGTGAATTTATTGAAAGGATATCCCATTGAGATGTAGCATCTCATTTTCAAGGGGGTCCTAAAAGAACCTGCAGACAGTTGGCCCGCAGTGGAATCGTTTTGACACCTGTGGTCTAGTAAAATGATCAATGTGACATTTGTTAGACAATAAGAAAGATGTGAACTAATTCTGTAACCAGTAGTCATTGGTTAATTTGGCTTAGTCTACCAACCAATCATTGCTAGCTCTGACTCACAGAGGCAGTTCTTGTTTCAGTAAAACCCACTCAGTATAACAGAAAAGTGTGTAGGCCATTATCTGGTACTATCAAGTGGCTTGCTCATGCTAGACAAGATATAATCTAAGTGTTTGTTTAACATTTAATAAACCGATCAGAATTGCTCTCAATATTGCCAAACTTGTGTATTTTGATTTGTAATAATTAAAAGGTGACAAATACATTACGCTTAAATACAATGATAACTTTGATTGAAAGTTGTTCCAATCTGTGAGCAGTAGCCTCCTTATGCCACCTTGACCAGTCTTTTAAAAATGATTGTTTTTTTACTGAGTTTGCTCAATGAAGGAACAACGTATATACGTCCTATTGCAATTGTCAAATAATTTTGTAAATACTAGATGTTTTGCTACTAGTAACATGAGTATATTTATGTGAGTGTCATTATTAATATACTGTTCATTGTCAGTATGTTACTCCACACTTTAGTACAGAAGAACTGGGAGTCACTGACCCGCTGGTATCACTGTTATCTTACTTGGAATGCCTCAATGTGTAAGCAGTGCCAGCTGTTTTTATCAGAGGAGAGAAGGAGCTCCGTTAATGAGGACATCACACACACACACACACAGTAACAGACCCTCTCTCAAACAGACCCTCTCTCTCTCACACACAAACGCGCGCACACACACACACACACACTCACACACGCACGCACGCACGCACGCACGCACGCACACACACACACACACACACACACACACACACACACACTCACTCACTCACTCACTCACGCACACAGTTGTGTACAGCTGAGCTAACCTTGTGGAACCAAAAAACATAAAAATCAATGTTACCTAACACTTACCTTAAGCTAACCCTAACCTCGACCTCATACTAAACCTAACCTTAACCTCAATAATCTTACATTTATGCCTAAACTTAATCTTCCTCTAATGCCTAAACCTGAACGTACCCTAAATTGAATCCTTAAACCTAATTGAAGTCTTGGCTCTAAACATAACCCCTAAGTAAGAAAATTACTTTGTCCTTATGGGGACTGGCAAAAGGTCCTAATATGGGCATTTTTGTTTTACTACAATTGTGAAGACTTCTGTTCCAAATACGATCTGTTAAACCAAAACGCACACATACACTCACCTAAAGGATTATTAGGAACACCCGGTCAATTTCTCATTAATGCAATGATCTACTCAACCAATCACATGTTTGCTGCAATGCACTTAGGGGTGTGGTCCTGGTCAAGAAAATCTCCTGAACTCCAAACTGAATGTCAGAATGGGAAAGAAAGGTGATTTAAGCAATTTTGAGTGTGGCATGATTGTTGGTGCCAGACGGGCCGGTCTGAGTATTTCACAATCTACTCAGTTACTGGGATTTTCACGCACAACCATTTCTAGGGTTTACAAAGAATGGTGTGAAAAGAGAAAAACATCCAGTATGCGGCAGTCCTGTGGGCAAAAATGCCTTGTTGATGCTAGAGGTCAGAGGAGAATGGGCCGACTGCTTCAAGCTGATAGAAGAGCAACTTTGACTGAAATAACCACTCGTTACAACCGAGGTATGCAGCAAAGCATTTGTGAAGCCACAACATGGACAACCTTGAGGCAGATGGGCTACAACAGCAGAAGACCCCACCGGGTACCACTCATCTCCACTACAAATAGGAAAAAGAGGCTACAATTTGCAAGAACCCACCAAAATTGGACAGTTGAAGACTGGAAAAATGTTGCCTGATCTGATGAGTCTCGATTTCTGTTGAGACATTCAGATGTTAGAGTCAGAATCTGGCATAAACAGAATGAGAACATGGATCCATCATGCCTTGTTACCACTGTGCAGGCTGGTGGTGGTGGTGTAATGGTTTGGGGGATGTTTTCTTGGCACACTTTAGGCCCCTTAGTGACAATTGGGCATTGTTTAAATGCCACGGCCTACCTGAGCATTGTTTCTGACCATGTCCATCCCTTTATGGCCACCTTGTACCCATCCTCTGATGGCTACTTCCAGCAGGATAATGCACCATGTCACAAAGCTTGAATCATTTCAAATTGGTTTCTTGAACATGACAATGAGTTCACTGTACTAAAATGGCCCCCACATTCACCAGATCTCAACCCAATAGAGCATCTTGAAGGCAGTTCTGAAGGCGAAAGGGGGTTAAACACAGTATTAGTATGGTGTTCCTAATAATCCTTTAGGTGAGTGTATGTTTTTAGTGAACACAGAGAAAATACATGGCAATATAACCAATTTTGAAAATACACATTATTATTTAGTCCATAATTTTCATTAATTTCTATTCGATTTTGCTATTTTACTATTGTATATATTTTCTATTATTTAAGTTGATATTTTTGAACCACTGGATCCAATGTACTAGTTCCTATTTTTTCCTTGTTCTAAAACACAGTTTTTGTATAGTTATATGTCTTCGAAATAAACAACATAGTGCAGGTTTAACAATCAATAGTCCTTTTGGCACCAGGATATAAATTTCTCAGCATAAAACCTTGAAAAAATGATGAGTATGTATTCCATGTGGAAAGAGTCCTTTAACCCAAACTCTTCCATTAACCAGTCACACAGTAATCACAGCCCTCCACAGGGGAAGGGAATTACTAGGCAATGCTTGTCTGCACTGCACTTTGTCTGCCCAACTGGAATGTGTGAGATTACAAGGCAAACCATTTGTGAGGCCACCTTGATAAATAGAGTAGATCTGGGCAGGCAGCAGAAGTAACAGACTATATTTTATTATGCAAAATAAGATACTTAGGATTGACAGGTTACCGAACCTAGGAGATAATTGTCTACAGGATGGGAGTGTCCAGTTACAGATATCTTCCTCTATGTGTTTCAGTTGGTGCATACTGTAAATATGTGCTGTGAGTTTTTACCATAAACGTCTCTGTCCGCTCATGTATTACATGCTTATCTCCCCAGCGTGACATGAGACATTCAACATGTGTTGTAAAGGAATGTCACAGCATGCAGCAGTAAACAGGTCAGACCTGGGTTCAAACACCACTGTGTTCTAAAATTGGAATTGTTTGGTGAAAACATTTTCTTTTTCAACATTTAGGCGAAAATAATTAAAATGCATTACATATTAAATAAAAAATTTGTGTAAACCAAAAAGGAAGACATCGGCTGATAAATTGTAGTGTCCTGGTTTACACTCCCTGAGCCTCTGTTTGATCTGATAGACATTTGGAGCTATGGTGTTTTGGAGAATATTTAGAGAATATGCAGAACCTCAGAGAGGGTCTCAAATGTTCCAGATGCCAGGTGTGCAGGTGGATAAAGCAGAGGGCAGGGGACTGAACAACACAAGGTTCTGTTCCATCATCATGTGTTCCACAGCAAAAACATGTCTCACTACAGAAATTAAACCACTGATCCCAGTTTAAAAGGCACCACCTTTGTCCAATCTAGTATATTCATTATGTATAAACAAGCAATGACAAGAACACATCACTAAATCCACAATGCTGCTTGTTATCTCCACTCATTCCTCGCAGATTCTTTTTGACGTAGAAATTAGCGTAAATGTAGTTGCTGTTCAATGTTACATTAATATTACAGGTGAACCATATTTAGTTCTAAAGGGCATAAATGACCCTGATGCAGAAGACATAGATTTACACATGAATTATATGACAAAGAAGTACAGAATAAAAAGAATAAAAACAAGAATACAGTGTGCAGATCTTAAGATTAAATAATTAAACAATTAAGCATTTGTACAGTCAGTGCAACAAAGGTCAGCATATGGAGGTAGATATTTGGAAAGTAGAGTCGCATGGCAATATGTTATACAGTCATATACAGTCAATGGGATATAGTGTCTGAGAGAGAGATAGATTTATGGTTATACAAAGTGGCAGTGCAAAAATAACACTAGCGAAGGTGGTGTAATGACCAAGGCTGTGGAAAAGGGAGTATGCAAAACATCCAAGACAGCTGTGTAAGTGCAAAATGCATTTTTTTTTTCAACTGTTTACACACAAAATCTTTTCATGTCATACGATTTTTGAAACCTCTCACTCAAAGTGCAAAACTACACACCAAATCTCCAAAACCATAAGCTGTTTCTCTATTTCTCAGCCTTTGACTCAGATGTCAATTGCATAAAACACTTTATGCAAAACACTACATATAATTCTCTATGTAAAACACAAAAATTTACCAGGAAGTGACTTGCTTTCCTTTACAATCACAACCAATCAAAATCCTACACTCATTCACCAGTGTCTCACACACACTTCTCACATATGCGTACACTGATAGCTGAACTGATCATTAACCAATCACTGTTTTGGTATAGGTTCATAAATAGACTGCAATGGTCAGATTACCTGCTTAGAACAATAGATGCAGACTTTGCAGGGAGAGCGAGGGGATAAGAATGAGGACACGGTAGAGGAGGTAGAGGACGAGGGCGAAGAAGAGGTGGAAGGACAATGGTGGAGGCATGTGGGGACAGAGATTCTGTCCATGGTTGGATATGCCGCTCTAGGAGATTATTTCCTTGCCTTAGCACTGGTGTTATAGTGTGTGATATAGATGAAGTATTGTGTCCAGACCCAGCCCGGAGGAAGGATGCACCTTAGCACTGGTGTTATAGTGTGTGATATAGATGAAGTATTGTGTCCAGACCCAGCCCGGAGGAAGGATGCACCTTAGCACTGGTGTTTTAGTGTGTGATATAGATGAAGTATTGTGTCCAGACCCAGCCCGGAGGAAGGATGCACCTTAGCACTGGTGTTATAGTGTGTGATATAGATGAAGTGTTGTGTCCAGACCCAGCCCGGAGGAAGGATGCACCTTAGCACTGGTGTTTAGACATCAAAACACTCCACACAACTTTCCTATACAACTTCTACTTTTGTTTTACATATGTTTATGGTTTCTGTACATATGTTCATATGGTTTCATCTTTATATTCTGTACTATGGTAATTAGAGTAATGTTTAGGAAAAATAAATATTCTGTTCCAGCATCTCATTGGTTTTTACTGTGTTTCAACCCCTCAAAAGATTTATTTTCACTAGAACATTGTATGGAACTTTACATTTAGGATAATTAATGCCAGAAGAGCTTTAGATTTAGAAAAACAGTGTTCACATGGTATATACAAAAGTGTACTATTCTGAAAGATGTGTTTGCCATTTGATGCAAATGTTTCATTCTGACATGTGTTTATGGCATTTTGAATGCAGTGTTACATTTTAAAGGAGATGTGAGGTATTTTGCATTTTGTGTGAGCAGTTTTGTGAATTGTGTGTCGAGTTTTGAAAAAAGGAGAAATAGTTTTGAAAACGTGTGTAAGCAGTTGGAAAAAACTATAATTGCCGAAAAGAGCAGTTGGAGTCCAAATGTACAATGGTCTGACAGTAGATTTGTTAGTAGTACATTAAATGCAACCGTAAATCTCAGAATTTCTCCCAAATTACGTTCTCAGGAAACTATTTTGAAAACCTAAATTACGTTCTATGCCAAGAATTTCTCCCAAATTACGTTCTCAGGAAACTATTTTGAAAACCTAAATTACGTTCTATGCCAACCTATTTAGGGTGTTTTTACGTTTGAACTGCACGTTTTGTTATTAGGCTATATTTGTATTACTTGAATTACGTTGCTCCGGTACATTTCGTTTAGCGGATTTATGCGAGAACATTCCATACATTCCATAGCGTGCGAAATTATATTGCAACATTCACAGTTAAGGTTAGGTAAGAGGATACTAACGGTTAAAGTTAGGCATGAGGTTACTAACGGTTAAGGTTAGACATGAGGTTACTAACGGTTAAGGTTAGATATGACGTTACTGAGGTTAAGGTTAGAATTAAGGTTAGGGTTAACATTACAAAAACCGACAATCGCGTGTCTGCATGACGCACGCAATTGTAGAACAAAACACACAAAGTGCCAGTCTGGATTTGAACTCGCGAACACTGGCATGCAAGTCGCGGATTTATACGCCCATCC
>JACXGM010024249.1:0-15815 GCA_016801145.1 Umbra pygmaea
GAGCACCAATATTACTCTATTCACATGGAGGCAATTGAAAATAATATAAATAAGTTGCTAAATAAATAGCAACTTATTTATATTATATTATATTATATATAATATTATATTATATTATTTTCAATTGCCTCCATGTGAATAGAGTAATATTGGTGCTCAATTATATTCCGTCCATTAGAAGTAGGTGTGCAACCTTGCTCCGTCTTGGAGTATTAAACCTCAGTATACACTATTTAGGTTAGCAACCAAAAGTCAAGTCTCTTGTGTGAGCGTATTTCCTTTTCATTTTCTACTTATAATTTGCCAAAGGTTTGTGTAGTCATTTTGCTTCCATATAAACTAATTTTAATGAAGAGGATTGCACGCCATAAATCCCTACTGCTAGGTAACTTCTAAAATGCTGATAATGTGTTGACTCCACATACAAATGTATCCCAACCGTAGGCATTGCTTGATTTTTCCATCCATTTGACTCCATTGGGAGTCCAAAACACATTTCCCTGTTTCACCACTGCTGATTTAAATGTTTAGTTACCAAGGAAACCCATTCACACTGCATCAGGAGGTCACTGAAGAGCTAGAACATCTTTCAAAGAGACCAAAACAAAACTTCCTGGAAAATCACAAAGCTACTTGAACACTTAGTGATGACAGTTCTGCCTTTTTCAGATAAGTTGAAGACATCACGAAGAGGTAGACAGGAGATTAATATTGTCATGTTGCTCAGGGTTGTTTTGCCCTGAAAAAATATCAGCATTAGATGAGGAGGAAAACAAACTGTGTTATATCAAGAAATGACAAGAACACTGGAAAATATAATATATGTGTACCCTGCATCTGTAAGTTTAACTACAGGACTGTAAAGTTTTTCAAATTTAGTACTGTAGTTTTGTCATGGACCTTTGCAGCTTAAACTATGTTTGCAATTTTATTTTACTTTTATTTAACAAGGTAAGTTGACTAAGAACAATTTCAAATTTACAGCAATGACCTGGGAGCAATTAGGGCAAAGTGTCTTGCCCAAGGACACAACAACATTTGGCTCAGTTGGGAATCGAACTGGCAACCTTCTGACTATAAGTCTGACGCCCTAACCGGTGTGCCATCTGTGCCCCTCAAAAATGCTAGCTCTCCAGGAGCAGGTTTGAGCCCCTCTGGCTTAGCGGTTGTTGTCTATCACCCCTAGCTTGTTGAAGAGAGGGCTTGGCTGAAGAAACACATAATCATTGTGATAATTTTATAATTTCTCATTAGAGGGCTTTTGAAACATTTTCACCTTGAGACCCAAATGAGAAATATAGAATAACAGTGACTTAATTGAGTTTTAGAAACCTTTGTTTAGAATGGTTAAATTACTGTAGTGTGGATGTTACGGAGTTTAAAAACTGTATAAATAAATAGATCCTATAAACTCATCTCTCTATCTAAAAAGACTACTGCCATTCAGAAGAAATGCATTTCAGCATGTATTTTTCAACATACCAGTAAATACGGTAAAACAGCTGTTCTCAACAGGACTCAAGGGGGCCTCAGAGAGCTGCCAGGGGGCTTTGAATAAAAACTATTGGACATACAGTATTTTACTAATAACATTTAAAATACTCTGTTTCCTGAAATGTTCTTATGTTACTGTTCAGTTTGACTCAATTAAAAATATTTAGATTATTAAACTCAATTTTAAAAAATTTCACTGATGCAAAATCATAAGTGTCTCTGGTTTTACCAGGTATGAGTTTGGGTAAAATGAACATTTTTGTTTCATAAAAAATATTACTGACAACTTTTCTCCCAAAATTCAAATAAAAATATTGTAATTCTTTGCAGAAAATGACAAAAAAGATGCAGTGTTGTCAGACCATGAATAGTGCAAAGAAAATAATGTAATATTAATTTTTAAACAACACAATACTAATGTGTTAACTTAGGAACAGTTAAGAAATCAATCATAATAATTGTATAAGAATAATAATTGATTTTTATGCATTTTTCTATGTTTTCCATCAGTCATTCACAGGATGTTGGGTGACTTTATGCCACTCCTAGTGCATAAAATATCAATCAGCTCAACTTTGTTTGATGGATTATCACCATCCAGCTTCCTCGTTATCCCATTCCAGAGGTTTTCAATGGGGTTGACTTAAGAAAAATGTACTGTGACCTCTTAATTTTTTTCAGAGCTATATGTGACAACAATTTTTATTTTATTTTTCCCCCATTTTTCTTATGAATTCTACATAGCACCATTTTTAAAGATAGGTGCTATATAGCACTTAAAGTGGTTCCCCTATGATTACAAGCCATGA
This sequence comes from Umbra pygmaea, assembly GCA_016801145.1. Taxonomy (NCBI): domain Eukaryota; kingdom Metazoa; phylum Chordata; class Actinopteri; order Esociformes; family Umbridae; genus Umbra; species Umbra pygmaea. Next base: position 2,304 of record JACXGM010024249.1, read on the forward strand.
ACCACTTTTAGTGCCATTTAGAACCTTTTGTTTTTAGAGTGTATGGCTCCATCCATTCTTCCTTCCATTTTACAAATATTTCCCACATAAAATAGATGTCACCTTACAAATAATTATTTTGCTTTTACATCTATTCTTAAAATAAAATGTGAAACAGAATATGAAATATAATTACAAAGTAGTCTATGTGCTGTTTAATAATTAAATAAAATCATACAATTTCACTGATATCACTACTAGCCCATTGGTTTGCTAACAGAGATTGTAGTTTATATAATGCTGAATCAGTGCTGCATTTATATTTCTGTTATCTGTATCTCATTCTTATCTATTTTTCATATCTAAAGCTGCAGATGCTGCAATTTGAAAGGCTCCTTCTCCAGTGTGAAGCTAGTTGGATCCTCTAATCAAAAACTCTACATCTCCAAATGTTTTCAATGTGAAAGTAGACTGTTCATGCTCTGTGAAAGGCTTTCTAGATGCAATAACCGTCCTTCTTCCCTGCTATTTGGCGCTTTGGTCTCAGACTTAGCATTTACATTTCACCTATTACTTTCATCCATTCCTTTTGATATCACCATGCCTCATTAACCATTTTATTGATTTAATTATATATGACATTTAATATGAAACATGTTCTCAGTGAATATATCAGGAATGTCCGTTTGTTTCGCTGTACAGAGATGGTGTTCAATTTCTCCTGAAGCGTCAAGTTTTTTTGTTCAAAATGTAATTTTTTTGTAAGTTTTTTTAAAATCCTTGTTTAAGGTCCTGAGCATCAAGAATTTATTTTTGGATATGACATTTTTTATGAATATAGCGCTATGCTAAAGAGGTACATGCGTTTTTAATTTATTGTTAGACCCCAGAGTTCTTCAAACCCTAAATAGTCTTTGGATTAATCAGAATCAGAAGACACTGGCAAGATATGTATTAGACATCACGTTGACAAGGGTTCGATCCTTGTCAACGTGATGTACCTGTACCTGTCCTGCAGGTGTGATGTTCGGATGTACCGATCCTGTGTAGGTGGTGTTACACATGGTCTGCCACTGCGAGGACGATCAGCTGTCCTTCCTGTGTCCCTGTAGCTTTGTCTCAGGCGTCTCACAGTACGTACATTGCAATTTATTGCCCTGGACACATCCACAGTCCTCGTGCCTCCTTGCAGCATGCCTAAGGCACATTCAGACCGATGACTGTGACCTTAATTGCCTGCCGTCTGTAAGCTGTTGGTTTCCAAACGACCACTCCACAGGTGTATGTTCATTAATTGTTCAGGGTTCATTGATCAAGCATGGAAAACATTGTTTAAACATTAAAAAATCTTACTATGAAGATCTGTAGTTATTAAGTTATTAAGTGAAGAAAGTGAAAACTTTAAAATAAAAAATATACAGTGTGCTGAAAATTGGACGTTTCTTTTTTGTTGAGTTTGTCATACCATGTTTTTGTAGTGACCAATGTCAGGTACACATTGTGTTTGTCATGGCAAAACACATACAAAAATTATTTAATGTGTATAATTCTTTTCCATATGGGTTATACACTATCTGGGATATTACCCCAGATAAAAACATATTCACATTGCAGTATACCTAAACAACAAATTATGAAACATATCCCTAATTTAATTTTGCACATGCAAAATGAGCAGTGTACATACAGTGTACATACAGTGTACATACAGCAGTGTAGGTTAAAACATACAACGTGCAGCACAATGTGACACGGTTGCCAGGGTTTATGTCATGATCGTGGTATTCCAGTAAAGCCCAGGGCCCCAGCATGGAGCAATGCAAATAGGTACAGTGCTTGGGGGAAGCATGTGATTCATCTTTGGCTGTTCCGCAAATGATGAGGGGAATTGGAAATGACAAATTGGTAGGGGAGAAATACATCTAACAATGAAATCAAAACAAGAAATACTGGCCATCAAAATAGCTTTCTTTCTCTATGATATATAATTCCTGCAACTGTGTGATTTTATAGTCTGATTGAAACAACTACACAGCTGCATCAGGTGAACTGAAGATAAATTCAAACGAGTTCCACAGTTCTGGTTCTTATTGGGGTAGCATACCAAGGAAGTATTTGTTAGGCGGATCCACGCAGGAGGACAAAGCTTCCCCCAGCCAACAACCACAATTGCACTCAAGTCACTTGATCTACCAGAAAAAGAGCATGATGAAACAAGGTAGTTCTCTTTGACATCCAGCTCGAGTGATCCTAAGCAGATTTGTACCATCCTCTGTAGTACCACTACAAATGTTTTGTATGCCACAATCATGATTGCAACTTCTAGCAACAATTACAGGGCTGTACTTGTAGTCAGTTACTTAGCACACTGCAGCACTCAGGGACAATATTTCACAATTCATATTAACCTATTAATTTATAAAGCATTCAGCACATTCATCATCACTTATTAGTAAGCTAGTTACAATACAGTTTAATAGCCTACTTGGCTGACATAGGAAAATCAGTTGGGCTCTCAGCTGATTCTTTGAGGAAGATGAACTAAATAAATGTGATTAAAATTAATAGCATCAAACTAAAAAAGCTAGGAAAGCTAGGGGTCAATGGAGGTTGTTGACTAGATCTGGCAATGCTTAGATATAAGTAATAACATTATTAAACAAAGCATTGGAATTTGGCTAGAGGTACCAGAAGCACTGTTACCTTAAACCTTAATGTCCGTCTTTCCCCAGAGAAAAAATAGATAATCATTTCTGTTTGAAAATCATGGTGAACTGCAGTTCTGTATACGTTTTAAGGTCTTTTAAGTTAAGTTCTAGCTACAGGATCACAGTTCCTCCTGAGCAGCAGTAATGTGAAGTCAGACTGCAGGGTCGACATGTTTTTCAGTTGTTGACATGATTGATAACAACAAACCTCAGAAAACAGGAACACCATGGTTAGAGTCAAGCACAACACAATTCATCTGTTTAAAAAGCAGACTAATCTTGCTAAGACAACTCATGTAAATATATGACAGAATGATTCCTTCTTTGTATAAACGCTGACAGAAGCCAACACAAAATTCTTTGGGATTGCATTGAGTGTGTGTCAAAAAACATGTTCTCATTCGGTAAAACATTTATTTACTGTAACATGGTTTTAAAATTCCCTCCATTGCTTTTATTGACCTTTTCAATCCACTATTTTCCAGCTCTGACAGACATATGTCCTTACTTGCTACTATAAGTCCATTCACAGTCCCCAAAATCGAGAACATATGCATTGTTATATAGTTACGATCGTGTCAAACCCTCTTATCCCACGAGAGGCAATGACAGCTTCTGAACCATAACCACTTCCAGTACCAACGTACAATGATTCTGACCTACTTGAAAACGTAAATGTTAGATATGTTAACTTCTTAACATGGCATATAATCAAAAACAGAGTGTAGTAAATAGACTACTGTAATGAGAATAATGATAAACTATGGTAAAAAGTCTACAGTAAACAGACTATGATTAACAGGTTATACTGAACAAACTATGGTAAACAATTTACTCTAAGCATGCATTTAGATTAGAAAAATTGCTAGAGCAAGAGCCACAGCTGGACAAAACAGTATATGATGAAATCGGTGGTATACTAGCGTTTAAGGTCACTTTTGTGAAAGAGGGCCTCAGGTCGAAGGTATACGTGAACTAAAACGGGTGTAACTTACCACAATAATGCAGACCATTGTTGTTTGAAAACCATATTTAAGTGTATATTGCTAAGTCCTCAACACAAGAAACGACTCTTAAAATGAAACACAATGGAGGTAGTTTGAAGACCCTATTTGTATGTTACCCATAAACTTTTTATAATACCAAAACCTGTGTTATGCGGTGGGAACGCTGTATGTTACTGGGTCTCAAGGCTGAATTGAAACTCTTGTAACATACCACCAGGACCCCTTAGGTGAAAGACTACTGAAGTAGTTCAAAGGCCCTATTTTTGTATGTGTTATGTCCTCAAACTAATGTCAAAGAACTTTAGGAGTGATATATGGCAACAATGTCAAGGTTCAAGAGGGCACGTTTCATTTCATGAAAAGCTCAAAGTCCACTGGAGTTGTGATGAAGCAGATACTTAGAAATGTTTCGGGAGAAAAGCTAGATAAAAGTAGAATTAAAATAAAAAATATTTTACATTCATTTAATAGAATACTGTACGCTACTACCACTTGCCAATTTGTTTTTAAGTAGACCTAAAAGTATTTGTAATTTGTATTAAATTAAATATGAAATGTTAATGTATATGGCTCCAAGCTAAGAAACACGGACTTCCAATTACGCTGCACCCCACTCGTTTTGTTTAACACACTGATCCAGTCGTTTTGGGATGGTTCCATGTACAAAGATTAAGCTTAGTCTTGGTCTAAAAAAACAAGATCAATGGATATTTCCATTCAACTTGATTATTTAGTCCAGGACTAGGGTTAATCTGTATATCTGTAATTTTACTACTATGTCATGTGATTAGGGACATTTGACCATAGTCTGCTGACCACCATTTTGAAATGTGTAGCTGACCATGTGGCTCAACCACATTGTCACGTTGTTGATGGTAGAGAGGGAGGACGAATGCAAGAGTCCTTCTTTCGAGATGTTTATTCTTGGACAAGTAACACAATGATAGCATAGCATACAGGAGTAACTGACAATGGTTAATGAAGCAGAGCTGCACAATGGTATAATAGCCTAGGCTACTACACTCTGATGCGGTGTAGAAGCGTTGGCTACTAAAGAGCGTACGCCTGGCTCTATGCTCCTACTAATATCACTACGATTTTTTAACGTGGAGAAGACATTGTAATAAAAGTGAAAACAAACACCAGTCCTCCTCATACCTGCTACAGCAGTCCTTCCCCACGACAGACAGAGAAACGTCCAAATTGACACACAAGACACAAAAGCGGAGGGGAACATTATATAGCAACACCAATTATGGAACAGGGATCAGCTGATGGTAATTGAAGTGATAAGACAAGGACAAAACAAGACAATCAAGTGTTCTGGAAAAATATAGATAATGTTCCAGTCTGGCCACAAGATGGGGCTAAGCCATTCTGTGTCCCATCCAGGTAAGACCACACATGGTCTTTGTGAAAGGCCATTATGTATGGATGTGCACCGCAGAGGGTTGGGGTACTTAACGATTTGCAGGAAGTAGATCTGGAGAGGTTAAGGAAGAGCACATGGAAAATGGCATGTCACTTTGTGATGTAACACAATAAGGCTTGTTGAATAATTGCAAACTCCTCATCATTTTTGGATATGAGAGACTTAAATAATTTAATTGGATCGCTATAATGTTTTACCATGACAACTGTAAGCCTAATCACTGGCAAATAAAATAGAGCCAGTCTCATTGTGTGAAATGCTACATAGTGCTCCTTTAAAGTAGTGTAATACTACTGTATGTATGTTATTAATTTCTGTCTTGTTCAGTAATGCATCACCTTTGTCCTATTATCTTCAATATTCTTGATTCTCAACCCTCCTTATCGGCTTGTTAGGCCGCCAGTCATTTTTATAACCAACCACAGCCTTTCAAACCCATCTGGATGAGAGCAAAAACAATTCATCCCTCATGCCAGGTCACCTTACATTTACGTTTTATTACACAGGTCTTGGGAATCTTGGAAAGTATGACATCATCATTATCATGTAGCCATAGCTGTGAAAACACATGCTGAGAGCATTAACATGCATTATCAACAAGTCTGTTGTCAGAGATCTGTAAACGTACTACTGTGTGGTCACAACCCAGAGTATAATGTAAAGATGTTGGAACTGTTACTTTGCACACGGGCAAGATGAATGTCTGCCATTACGGCTAGCAATTAAACAGTTCATGATGTTAGAGGAAGCATTCAAAGGTTCAAGGTTTTACGGTGGTTTAAAGAAGGGGCATCTCTGATATTTACCATATGGGAATGCAGCTCACCACCACAAATCTACTCCTAACAAAGACCATTGGGTTGTTATCTGTGACTATGACTCCACCGTGGAGCATTTCATAGATCTTGACCACATCAAACATAATTTGACAAAGAATACTGTATGCCAGTCGCATCATACATTTTACCGAAAAGTTAGAGGAAGACTTTTTATGTTTTTATCATTTCCTATGTATTCATTGTCCGATGATTTCATGGAGATGCTTTGTTTATTAATGAAGAAAGTTGTAGGCATCGTTTTCTCTGCATACAGTTGCTGGGAGTCTTTTGGCTCCTAAAAACAAGAACAATTGTCTGAACTACAGTATCAAAGGCAATGATAGTAGTCAGTAACCTATTTCATTGGTACAAGCTAAGCAACAATGGAACGGTCAGACTAAGCAACAGCTTCTACGTTACTCTGCCGAGAACCCTCGCCACCCACTTACTACTTTATTACATTTTCTGGTACCATGGCATAAGATTGTCACTGTGTGATTGTCACTGTGCATGCAATTATATCTGGGGGCGCAAATGGCTCAGTGGGTAGGGAGTCAGACTTGTAGTCAGAAGGTTGCCAGTTCGATTCCCAACTGAGCCAAATGTCGTTGTGTCCTTGGGCAAGACACTTTACCCTAATTGCTCCCAGGTTGTTGCTGTAAATAAGAAACTGTTCTTAGTCAACTTACCTGGTTAAATAAAAAAATAAAAAAATAAAAAAAATATCTGCATTTCTGTGTATATGGGGCAAATAAACTAAATGTGTAACTTGTCCAATTTGGTACACACATTTTTTTAGTCTAGAGAGGAACCAACTAGTATCGAGTTTCAATTGAGCTATTGCAACAATGTTCTTCAAACTGCAAGAAGTTACAAACGAATAGCATAGATCAATTGGAAAAGCATCCCTAAGTCATCTCTAACTACTTAACAACCAGTTCCAGTGATTAATGTGAAATAGAGTACATTTACCCAAGTGTCTGCCAACTGACTAAAGGGTATATTACTGGTTTGTTGACATTGACGTGTCACCCATTTAAGTACCATGCTGTAATCACCTTCCAATTACTGATTGGAAAGATCCATGTATGTTCATTAAACAGATCTAGACCTGAGACTACGTGCATTACATATTGTATTTCCCCATTAACAGGGTCAGGAAAGTTTTTCTAGACAAAATAATGTGTCTATTATCCTAACTGTTTAGTCTAGACGGAAACGGTTGGCATCAGCGAACAGCGATGATGATTTAGAGTTTGAAGAAACCTGGTGAGGAGTGCAGCCTAGCAAAGATGATGATGTCATTCTCAGTCTGCTATCCTTGGGGAGAACGCGTGGGATGCGTTGCTTGGTCATCGCTAGCTGTCCTGGCCTGGCTACAAACAGAAGACCTGTAAGTCAGGGGTATCCATCACGCACACACTGATGGAAATATGTGGTACATTTACCCAGGCACACACACAGACGCATACACATTCATGTAGACACAATGACTCTCTATGAGCAGTGAGTCACAGAGATCCATTAAACTCTGCTCAGTTGGCTTTCCTGTTTTCACTGCACAGTAGTCTTCCGTAATGATGTGTGTGTTTAGGTAGATGACATATCAGAAGAATTGTGCTTAAAAGGGAATGTGTGTAATAGGTCAAATAATAACAGGAAGGGTTGGATACAAAGTCAATCAAGAATCAGGTTTAATACACATTCCACCATGTAGACGGAGAATTGCTCAGAATTAGTCTCTGGAAGCCTGCCTAGAGAAGGCTCTCATAACCACTTATCATGGACAAACATTCTGACAAGAAAGTTAACGTTCTGTCAACAATGCCAGTGGCCTGGCTACTGGCGCCATGCAGACTACATATGTTGTATCCCCAGGCCAAAATGGGCTCGAGCCATGCACTGAAACAGGTCATGACCAGATATGAGTTTGATCCATAAGACGTAACATTGGAAATTAATTGTTCTGCAAAATAGAAAACATAAAATCGATTTCTGTTATAACAGTATAACAGTTTTACAGTTATTAGTGAGCGTGTGAGTGAGTGACAAAGTTTTTTTTTATTTCTATCCGTCTTTATTAAAAGACAACTACATCACATTAAATGCAATTCCTACCCACCCACCCCCCACCATAAAAACACATGTATACCAGCCCATACACAAAATATGACCAGCCCAAAACAAAAAAACAACACTATACAACACGCACCACTACCTGACCATTACAGTGCATGCAAAAAAACACAACATGTGAATATACAAGATTGTACCAAAGCCCTTTCACTGGACACAAACCTGTAGGCACAGAACAACAGACCATAAACACAGTCATAAAATAAACAAACCTCACAGAAGGACCTTAACCCCCCCACGTTGTTTGAAGTCTACTATTGTTAATTGAAAGGCAAAGCAGTGCATTTAAATGGTAATTACTCTTAGTCCTGTCATTGTATAGATTTAGCACATAAATCACTAGCCATATCCCAGCATCTGATGATCTGACAATTTAGTAGATTAAAAAGCACAAGTGACAATAAATGTAATTTAGGTAAGTCAGAAAACTCAAAAACACAATACATACACACAAACACACACATACAGTATGCACAAGCATACATGCTCACAAACACACACACACATACAGTATGCACAAGCATAAATGCTCACAAACACACAAGCAAACACACACACACACACTTAGTGCTGTTAAATCTTTTTTTAATCTGGTAGTGTCTTCTGGGGCCCTGACCTAGACTACGAACACACCACTTCGACAGCAGTCCATCCAGTCATCAATGTGAATTTTTATATCACACTCTCTCAATGGCCATTTAAAGAATAAAATCATGGGTGTTTTAAATGCGGACTCAGAAAATACATTTGATGGATTTGAAAGATACAGCAGATTCCAAGTGTAGCATTACAGTTCAAATACATACTGCTTTTGGGAGCAAACCCGGAGTGTGATACATCAAACACACTAACAAGCACACACCAGAAGACCTGCAAATGGAAGAAATTCACTCCTAGTAATATTCTATAAAAAATCACTTGTATAAGTTTACTTAACGCTATTTAAACATCTCCCTCCTTTCAGCTGTGGATTTCTTGCCAACGCCTGGTATTTTTTGGGAAAAGCTATATATCTTGATTAAGAGCATCTAGCTCTCAGAATGAAACAATATGCTCTAATTAAAAAAATCCCAAAATGGCAGTTGGCCATCAGCCTGAGCCTTTTCATTACCAAGGCCAAACAGTTGATGTTGTTATGACGTTCCTACCGAGCGCCGCTTTTCACACTCCAAACCAATTTCTAAAGAGAAAAACTGAGATAAGTAAAGCACTGTTTTGACAGTATTTCATAAAAGTTCCATTACAGTTGAAGCACTTTCTCTGCTACTTCAAAGAATGTTGGGGTAAGGTAATAGCTTCAGCCTAGACAGAGGCCCTGAACAATGCTGATTTTTTTAAGCCAGTGTGTTAAAGGCAAATTTCAAAGTCAATCGGTTTCTTACTATATATTTACAAATGTTACCATAGATGATTTATGCCATATAAAATGTTGTGCCTGCCAATGATACCGAGAAGAACAGAGAGTGGATTTTGTCTGCTTCTGTTTCAGTCTGCACTTGAAATACCACAAGGTCCAAAATTGAAAGCAAACTTAGTGCCCGCCCCCTAGCAAGTCTTTTCCAATTACGTTGAATGTAGCCTTAGCCCTTGGCCTAGTGATGTATTTGTATTCACCATAACTAGTAACATTTACAACGGCACGCAAAATTGTCCGGGAGCTTGCTTCAGTAGGATTGTACAGTAATCTGTCACAGATACATTTCTAAATGAAGTTGCAATTATCACACAATATGCACAAACACAAAATAAACATTCTAGCTAGCTAGCTAGTTAGCGGCCCATCAATATCTGAGACAAATACAGCTCCAACCTTACCTCAATTGAGGGCTACACTCCAGTCGAGTGAATTCGTCTTCAGCCAACTTCCAGTAGTTAGCTATTTACTGTACCTTAACCGATACAATCTGTCAGTAAATCCTCAGAAGTCGATCGACAGCTATATCACCGACCTAGCTCCAATTCATACATACTGAGCAATAATCTGTCAACCATAATGTTTTATTTCACATCCTGTTCATCCAAGTATACAAACAGTACAGGTTACATCAAGCTAGCCAGCTCCAGCCTTACCTCGAGGGTTCCTCCCTGGTTGAGTAACTTCGTCTTGAGCTAGCTAGTTATTTACTGTACCTTGCCCAATATGATTTGTATGTAAATCCTCCAAAGTCAATCGACTGTTACCACCTACTTAGCTCCAATTCATATATTCTGTGACCCATTATTTTAAATTTCATGTTGGTTTCATCTAACATATATACCTGCTAGACCATGCGGATTGGCTGCACCGACTTGTCAAGTGTCCGCTTTGCCCCAACCAATGCCTTCAGCTAGTTAGCTATTTCACTCTACCCTAAACATAATTTTGGTCAATATTTTTTACCATGTCGATAGAGAGTTATAATGCCTACCTAGCTCTAAATGGTACAGATCGAGCAATATTCTGTGAATTAATATTTTTAATTGTACAATGCTCATTCAAGTAAATACACAAAGAAATCCATGTTAGATCATGCTAACTAGCTACTTACCTCTGCTTGTGCTGGACCCTCTGGCACCGGCTGGTATATCCAGTAAATTTTTCAGGATAGTGAAGGTTTCCATACACATCGGAAAATGTAAAACTCGGGTGATCTAACAAACATAGCAATCATCTTCTTGGCTGGAGAAAGCAAAAATTGAGCCCTGCCCCACTCTAATAAACAAACACTTGCTGTCTCTGTTGCCATTACTGGGCAGTCTCCACTTACACCATCATCGTGAGTTCACCCTGGGCACAATAGCTTCACCAACAGTTGCTTGATTCACCCAGCTCCTGGCTCGCTGTATTCCGCTGAATAAAAAAAATTGGATCTTTACGGTGGAGTTTGAAATTACAAAACGCATTTAAAAGGTGTTTTGCATGTCTAGCGTGTCAGAAACAGGAGCAGCACAATGATTTTGGGTTGTTTAGCTGTCTAGAGTGTTTTTTTATTACAGTTTGAGTCGTTCCAAACAAGAGATTATTTGAATTTACCTCAGTGAGAGCTCTATTAAAAGGTCAAACCACAGTTGCAACTTTCTTCTGCTGATAAATATGCATTCATGTTGCTGGGTTCAATTATTTTTAACTGTTTTGTTTTATTTATTTTTTCTCCCCTCCTAATTGGTATTGTCAAATTCCTGCTAACCCTGCCTTGTCAGGCACTAACGTGATTCATCCAACTACATGTCTCAAGCTGGCCTATTCTTTTCACACTGCTCATCCAACATGGATGTCTTTAGTCAGTTCATGTGTGGGATGATTACATTCACTACGTTCATGTGTGGGATGATAAATTCTGCAATTGAATTTAAAGGTTCCCAATCTGCACACCAGGAGAGCAACGTGGCAAGGTAGATAATCCAATTTATCTATCTAAAATCCCGGGCAGCCTTTGCCAATTTGCACTGCCTCATGCTGGGGATTCTGGTTTTAATTCTTGATTATTGTCTTATTTCGTCGCTGCAACTACAGTCTTTACAGTTTAATGCTGTGGTGATTGTAAGCTGTGAGGTATATACACAAAAAATGCTCTCAAATGTTCTGTTAAAGAACTCAAATTGACTTTTGGTGTTTTAAAGAATCCAGGCCCTCTAAAATCTATTATCAATCTTGACCTGCTGAATTCTTATGAACCAAAAGAAAATAAATGCAATTGTGCATATTAATATCTGTAGTCTCTCCCCTAAGATGGATGACATAACAGCACTTACACTCATGTCTTGACCTGCTTATTTGGGGTATTTCCGAATCCTGGCTCAGGAAATCTACTATGTTTCCATTCCCAGGTATAATTTATTTTGTCAGGAAAGGTCTGCCAAGGATTTTGGGCTGGCCATGTATTATAGCTGCCGTGCTCTGTTATTCTTCCTAGCTGACATAAACAGTTTGAGCCTTTGCTTGTAGAAGTCAAATTCTCAAGAAGAAACTGACATTTGGCACCCCCCCCCCTGTTCCTGGCTGTGCTCTGAACTCCTGTAGTGAGCTCATACCTATCGTCAGAGATTTTGTTTTTGAGCAACTTATACTAAAACATACTCAATACCGCATCTTCTCTCTAGCTACAGCTGGAAGCTCTAAATCAAATTATACAAGAGCTGACCAGATACAAACTTAGCCCTATAAACGAGATCACTGATATTTAGAAGTTAAATATCTGAGGTGGTGATGTGTTGTTATTGCTATTTTTTGTGGTGAATATTCGTTCAAAGCTATCCTTGCTGCTCACTTTGACATGATCATGATTATATAACTCTGCATTATGTTCTCGATTTGGGCTCTTGATTTAGGTTCTGGCAATGTAATATAATACAGGAACAAGTTTTTTTTCAAACTTTCTTTTCCTACAGAATGACTGGAGCCACAGCATACAGTACGTTTTCACTGTATATGCAAATGACATCTGCCTTTCCGTGCACTAAACTAAGCATATTATCCTCACTAACAGGCCTGCCAAATTCACCTCTAGAGATTTCTGGATTGACCCGCTTGCAACAGACATTGTGCCATTATGTTCTTTCCACTCAATATAGTCAAGCGGTTGCTTAAACATTTTAATGAGTATCACCTGACCTTTGCCCACTGGCACACTGGCATAGAATCTGACATATTGCCATTGACTGTTTTAATGTGTTCCTCTGGGTGATTCTGAGGCTAAACGTGATTGTCTGTACACATTAATAATATTGTTAATGTGTACAGACAATCACGTTAATAATATTGTTCCTGCAGCAGGTGATCTTTTTGCAAACGACACTATCTTTTATCTGACCAGTCATTCAAGTGCTGAACATTCTTTAACATTCCTTACATAAAACAAACACAACATGCTATTTCTTTATATCAAACTGCTCCATTTGTATTCAAGATTATCTTTGCATATTAGTGATAAGTGATCACCTTACTTCCTCATAAGGTGTAATTTATTGACTTCTTGCTTCCTCCATTGTAAATGATACATGTTTTGTTTGTGTTTGTTTTTATCATATTCATGTCTATCGGAGAATTGTCTTGCAATTGCTAAACCCTGGGACAGCTTGTCTTTGTAAATGAAGACGAAGTCTTAACATACTTTTTAATCATCTTAATATTTTTTGATAATACATCCATATTTCTATTTTGTCCTTTTCTACAAACCTACCGAAATTGAATGAAAATATATCATATCATATAAATATATCATTATAATGAAATATATAATTATACTACATTAAAATTGTAACGATTCCCAGTTCCCCTTCCCTGGACACTGCCACTTCCCTATTCCATCCCGCTCAGAACTACAATTCCCATTCACCAGTTCTACTTCCTGTGGACTACAGCTTCCCTAGTCATTCTTCCTCTGAACTACAGTTCCCATACCCGGACTCATTATCATGATTCACCACACCTGCTCACTCCATTGTGTATTTAA
>JACXGM010024250.1:0-15815 GCA_016801145.1 Umbra pygmaea
CATGGAGATGAAGATTTCATTTTTCAGCACGACCTGGCACCTGCTCACAGTGCCAAAACCACTGGTAAATGGTTTACTGACCATGGTATTACTGTGCTCAATTGGCCTGCCAACTCTCCTGACCTGAACCCCATAGAGAATCTGTGGGATATTGTGAAGAGGAAGTTGAGAGACGCAAGACCCAACACTCTGGATGAGGGTGGACTTTTTTTTGTATTACAAACACTTCTTTTATTGGTCAGATGAAATATGCTAATTCTTTGAGATAGGAATTTTGGGTTTTCATGAGCTGTATGCCAAAATCATCAGTATTAAAACAATAACTGACCAGAAATAGTTCAGTTGGTTTGCAATGAATCTAAAATATTAGAAAGTTTAATTTTTATCATTACATTATGGAAAATAATGAACTTTATCACAATATGCTAATGTCTTGAGAAGGACCTGTATATGCCTTCAAGCTCTGGATGGGACCGGGCATTGTTGCTCTGAGGGGTCCCCCTCAGGAACATTCCTACCCGACGGACTGTGGTGAAGACGGATGTCTCCCTGATCGGTTGGGGAGCAGTCTGGGAAGGCAGGATGGTCCAAGGTGTGTGGGAAACCCCTTGGGGGGAAGCACACATCAATATTTTGGAGATGCGGGTGGTTTAACGTTCTCTAAAGGCTCTCTTCCCGGGACAGGCATATCCTGGTGAGGACAGACAATTCCTCCACTGTGTATCACATAAATCACCAGGGAGGCACCAGGTCTCTGCGCTGCGTCCAGGTCACACAGGACCTCCGGTTTCGGGCTTTTCGGCATCTGGCATGAGGCTGTGGGATGTGTTACGGTGGGGAGGCATCCCTTGGTGTCCCAATTCATTAAAGGGGTGTATAGACTGCATCGGTACAGGTCCACCAGGTCTCCTTTATGGGAGCTACCATTGGTGCTGAAGGCCTTGACTCAACCTACCCTTAGGTTTCTGTCTCACAAAACTACTTTCTCTTGGCTATATGTTCGGCTAAGAGGGTTAGTGAGTTGTACACTCTGTCCATTAGTGAGGAATGTTTGAGATGGAAGGCTGACTACACTGGTGTCTCTGGCCGAATCCCTCTTTTCTGCCTAAGGTGGTTAACCCTCAGACTGTTAACCAGGTGATTGAGATCAGCTCCTTTCAGCTTGATCCGGCTCTTCCACAAGGGGATGTGAGCCTGCTTACTTTATGTCCGGTGAGGGCACCGAGGGCTTATCTTGCCCGTACTCAGGCTATACGTCTGGTTGCAAAAGAGCTTGGTTTCTGTAGAGGTCTGAGTATTTGAGCCAGTTCTCACTTGATTTATTACCTCAGTCGACATTTTCATAATGAGTAAATGGTCTCAGTCGCTAGATTTAAGCCTTCTGCAATACATAATATGGTCTTGTTGATTTTAAAATCAGCGATAAAGCAAAGGGAGTGTTTTAGGAAGTGACTATGATGTGATTGACATTGACTGTGCCAGTGAAAGTGTGTAACATAATGTAGAGCGTAAGCAGCATTGCCAGCATCTCTCAGCTAACATCACAGTCAGATTCCGCCTCTTTTCTAAAATTGTTACATCCGCAACCATGACGGCTGCGCCCGTAACGGCAAACTCAAATCAGATCTTCACAAACCAATGGGTGACGTGAAACGTTACGTCCAGTACTATATACGGTTTATGGTCTAAACAGACTTTGTCCCACTGGATTGTGAGCACTGTCTCTGCAGCCTATTCTGGGCAGAATCTTCCTGTCCCAGCTAATCTGGTGGCCCACTCGACCAGAGGCATGGATGCTTCGTGGGCTGCTCTTAGAGGTGTTCCTCTTTCAGAAATCTGTGCAGCGGTAATGTGGTCTGCTCGCTGTACATGTTCCAAATTCTAGAGTGTGAATGTGGCATCCCCTGTCCCATTGGGTTCCGCCATTCTCCTCTCAGCTGCGGGGCGTGGTTGTGACGGGGGGGGCGGGAGTCCTCTTCTCAGGACCCTGATGTTAGTTTTCATCCCAAGTAAGACCGTGGTGACGGTCTGAGTGAGGTCGAAATAGATTGTAAGTTGTCTAACTATTGATCTAGGAGACCGAACGATGACAGTCTCCATCTCTTGTCACTCAGAACGGGCTGAGGCGTTCCAGGCAAGAGGAAGAGGCGTGGCCACCTGGATATTCTTATAGACAGTAGCCAAGCCTCCTAAGGTCAGTTACATGACTTTGTTGATATAATGTCTCGAGGATATGTTGAAAGATTGCATCATCCCAGGTAAGACCGTGATGACGGTCATCGTTCGGTCTCATAGATCCGTGTTTATAGACATTACTTACGAAATTGGCTGCCCAACCAGCAATGTCTAATTCAACAAATTATAATTGTTTTACTAAAACAAGGCCCACGAAAACGAACTCGCATTTAAATTCCAAAATCTCTGCAATCTCTATTCAGAGTTAATGCTGAGGTTTCAATTGGCTAATTTTAAAGGTCAGTGAATGACAGCTCTCACTGTTACAGCTCAGAAACCTAAAGTTTTTATATTTGTTTTCTCTGACCTTTCCTATGTTGATAGGTTATGGAACTGGGTGTAACATATTTACACCCCAGTTTACCAAATACTCATCATTGTAGAGCGCAATGTTTATATCACATGCTTTTTTGTATGCATTCCTGTCCTTTGATTTGAACTAAAACTAAGCTAGTACAAGCTGACAACCTGAACATTTCAAACAAAACCAGTTTCAATAATTGTAATTTTGAGTTTATTGGAGCATCTGCTGCATAGCGTCCACAACAAAACTAACAAGGGTGCAACCTTTACCAACTCTAGACATTCAATCAACTGAAATGCAACCAACTAAATAAGGCTGCAAACAGAAATGACACCAGAATACATTCATTAGGATCCAGACTGCATGCACTTCCTACAGAGAAAAGCCAAAACACTAAAGTTGACACCATGTTGTCTACTGTACATGTGTTTTTAAGCAAGGAAGCTTTTCCCTCTGCACTATTATAATCAAATTCATAAACAATAATTTAAATATCAGTAATATTTCCAGTGCAGGACATGTCATGGTTGAGTATGATGATCTTTAACATAATGGAATGAAACCGTTATCTTACGGTTTAAGATACGTGTGCAAAAATCTGTATGGGCACAGTGTTATATACATTCTGCAGTTTACCGGTACAATTCAAAACCTACTGATAATGTAACGCAGCAGGACAAATGCTGCCTTTGACAAAATACTGCATACAATTCTTGGAACACAGACATGATGTAACGTACAGGATATGAAAAAAAATGGCACAGTTAAGAAAAGGATCAAATATTCAATTATGAGCTTTTTGAATATTGTATGCTAAGAAAATGTAATAATTTCATAGTACTACAATAGTTGAGAAAAATATACTATAAACAAGTACCTTACCTTAGCAAGAGAAATGACACAGATTCTTTTTTATCTTTTGAGTTTGTGAACCCTTTGGAATGGGAAATCTTTGATGTTATTTTAATCATCTGCTGCCACTCATCCTAGGACCTATGTTGTCGACCACATCCTGAACTTCAACTAATACCAAAACATTTTATCTAAAAACCTCTTCAAGAAAACTGACAATTAACCCCAAATTGATCTTCCAGTAACAACTACCATGAACACAGATCAAAATCCAAAAGATATTGGACAATGGACACAAAATGTAGATTTTAAGCTTGTGAATACACACACCCCATTGTACACAGCTTTTTCCAAATATTTACATTGTAACATATTGTGCAACAAAAACATAATAAGTACAGAAAATAGAGACAACATGCAAATCAGAGATATTGGAGTGTTATATAAATACACCAAAAATAAATATAATTCAGATATATTTTATCCTATTTTTTGTATTTCAAGCAGCATTAGGTATCACTAACCAAATAATAGACAATAAATAAACAACTAATGAAAAATACTTGAATTAAGGCACCAACGTAACAACGTAACAAAATCAGACAAAATACTCAAATTGGAGAGCATTTTTAAAGTTCACATGCAATGAATTTGTATGAATTGTCTGGTTCAAAGAATAGAGTTCATGTGCAAATGAGGTAGCCTATCTCAGTTAAAACATATTGTAATGATATCAGCTATGAACTATACAGTACATTGTTAAAGTAAATTGCTCATAAAAGATTGAGAGCAAATGTAATATTGTTTAGTCTAGATATATGGTGGACATACACAACCACAATGCACTTAATAACTGAAGAAAAGCTAGATCTTTGTAGTGTTTTTGTTCTGAATTGTATTGTTTTAGCACACAGTGCACGCTACACACACAGCAATCTAATAAATCTGAGATAGATGAGACGGGCTAGTCTGCTAACCCAGTGACACAGCTTATAGGTAGGTAGCCCTGTAACAATAGGCTTTTACAAGACTGCACTTCACAATCACATCTCAGCAATGAGAGGCAACTATTTTTAAATTTCACAAGTACACTTGCGCAACAAGAAGCCTTTATAAATGTAATGAAAGAAAAGCTAAAAAAAAGGCTTAACAGACTCTGTGAAAACAGGACAGCACGTTGGTGCTCGGACTTTGAAGCACTGTAAACAGAATAAACTGGCTTTTCAGACAAATCATATTAAATAGTATGTGCAATTATTCAACTAGAATGACAAATCATATCTATGTACAGATAAAGTGCTTTTGAGCTGTTAGTGGGGAGATGTTTGGCCATGCCATCTAGAACTGTGGAATGTTCTAAGAGAGAACTCCATTCTACACAAACATATGTCCATTAAGAGGGACATAGACCATAGAGGAGACACCCTCCTGGACAGAAACAAGAAGCCTGTAGGGTAGGCCGATGAGGTAGCCCCCATGGGAGAGGCGGGTGTTCAGCTGTTGGGCTTATCGGAGTGCTGAAACAGGGCAAAAAGTGCCTCACACGTCTGTGTCTCCACAGAGCTGAAGTGGGATTCCATGTTCCAGGCCAAGTCAGCTGACAGGAAGTCATCCATGGCGGTCTGAGTCTCGTTGCTGGTCAAGAAAAGGTTTCCAAGGCCCTCCGATGATGCCTTGGTAACGGTCTGAGTCTCTGCACTGCTTAACAGCCTAGCCTGCTGGGCGTCTGAGGAAAGAGTGTTGGAGGTTGGCGTTTGGTGGAAGTCCGTCTGCGCCTCGGTGTCGGAGGAGTCCGTGCTCATAGAGAAGCTGGACTGGCGCAGAATGTTGCCCAGGGGCATGTGGCCTCCAGCGTTCAGCAGGAAGTTAAGGTCCGTCTGGGTTTGGGTGTCAAACATCTCCAGCTCCAGGTCGCTGGCCTGGCTTCGTGGCGGCCCCTCACTGTTCACCAGGTCTTCCAGGAGGAGGAAGTCTGTCTGGGTCTGGATGTCCAGGACCTCCAGGGGCGTTTCAGCGCCCAGCCCACCCAGCTCGCTCTCCTCCGTCTGCGTCTGGATGTGGGCCGCATTCAGAAAGTCCTCAAAGTCAAAGTCAATGCCTGTGTTCTGTTCCTGAACCGAGGCTAGGCCTGACCCACAGCCTACTGAAGAATCTGCTAACCCCTGACCAGACAGAGAGTGACCCGACAAGATCTTCTCAAGGTCGTTGAATAGAGCCAAGGTGGTCTGGGTCTGGTTGTCTGCTACGCTTCCTGACTGGAGATCATCGGTCTGCATTCCAAAACACATGCCCACTGAGGCCTTTTCCTCACTGTCGTCATAGAGACTGTTAGCGGCCGTGGAGATGGGGTTGTTGACACCGTGGCTTCCTAAGTGTGCATCTGTCAACGCGGTCTGTGTGGATACACTGAGAGAGTAGCTGTCCAAGAGGTCTGAGCACATGATGGCTTGGTTCATCTGAGCCCTCTCTTCCAAGCCAGATATGGGGAGGTTGGTCTGCGTCTGCCGGGTCACGTAGGGGGACTGGGAAGGAACAGAGCAGGGCAGCTGGTTTAAAGTGTGGGTGTCGGTCTGTGCCCCAATGGTGGTGGTGGTGGTGGTGGCTTTAGCTTTACAGGTAAACGTCTGGGTCTCTACATTAACCGGCAGCAGAACCTGAGCACTCACACTAATGTCGGTCTGAGAACACGACGAGACCGACTGCTCACCAATCGGGCACACCTCCATCCCCAATCCTGCAGGCGTCCTGGATAAGTAGGAGATGTCTGTTTGAATGTTGGTGGATGTACTTCTCCCTCTTAGCCCTCCTGGGTCACTGGCAGAGCCCAGCGGCTCCATACTCACCTGCACCCCCGTGCTGATTGGCCCCAGGCCAGAGCGGGAGGCAGGCATGCTGCCCCTGAAGCCAAGGGTCTTTGGGTCCAGGTGAGGCACCATGGCCCCCATAGACTGAGGCATGAGGTGGAGGGTGCTGAACGAGCCCTGGCTGTCCACAGCAAGCACCACAGACCTCAGAGCCCCACTATCTGTAGACGGCAGGAGGACCGGCAGGTGAGCCAGGTGCATCACAGGGACATTCACTAATGCCACTTTGGGCTTGGGAAGCAGGAGCTTCTGGAGTTGTTTAGGGGGGTTGTGGTGAGTGAGTCTGAATGGTTCTGCGGTGAGGCAGAGACTGTCTGAGGGAAGAGAGCCTACTGAGAGTTCTCCGTCAGCCTTCATGACCTGACACATGAATTCACTTGGCTTGACTTTTGCTTCTCCGCTTATCTGTCTCTCCATCTTCCGCTTTTTCACTGGTGGATATCTGAAAACACACGGAGGAAAGCGTATGTCACGCATATGATATAGAGGAAGGATTTTTGAAACTTGGTTAAATAAAAACATCCCACTCAAAAACCTTGTTATTGGTTTGCTTTTAAAACTTAGTTATAGTTCAACAGATATTTGTCAAAGTTAACCTGGGCCTTGGTAAACCAAGATGCCATTTTTAGGGGTGAAAATTGTATTGCATCTCTAGTAAACCAAACAAAACAGATTACCATGGTCAGGTGTTTTAATACCTTGGTAACCAGCCCTCCCTATTATAAATATAACTAATTTTTGTCCCTGTATACTGTAGGACAGTTACTTCCCACAGGTCATAAGAGTACTCGACATCTAAACTGGTACACACATCGTAGATACTGGATTGCTACTATTTGAGCATTTCGCTGTAATATGAACACATGTTGAGGCACAAGTGATTACAATGACTAAATCAGTTTGGTTGTGTTGTTAATTTAACGCCCTCAGGACACACCACTATCATTAGTCTCTGTGTCTTCCTCCCCGGTTACCCATCACAGTTGTGTGTCATGGACTGGCAAGGACATCCGTTGAGCAAGAAGGCTTGTGAGGGTGGGTTTAAGACTGACAGGAGGAACATTCAGAAATTATTCAAACATTCTACTCTTACGTGGCTAATGTGAAATATGATGGATATTTTCATAGATGTACTTGCCAGATATAGTGTAACTATTTTCCAGGAGCCAGAAATGACCAACTAATGAGACTTTGTACTTTAATTTGCTGTGTGCACCTGTGTTCTGATGGGAGCTCATGGCCAGTCCTGTAGACGTGAGAAAGTAGAGCGGCCCTGCTGGCGTAGGGGCAGCCACAGGTGCAGCGGTACATCCTTCCGCAGTCCTCTAGGTGGCGCCTCAGATCCCACTCGGTGCTATACCCGTTGTTGCATTTAGTGCACTTGTGCTTCTTCTCCGCATGCATCTTCATAAAGTGCTGGAAAAAGAACAGACACAGAGCTATGATGAGAGAATTGTACTTTTAAAGAGTAAATTCAAAACATTTTATCCCCTTTTACTCTCCTCTGAGGTTTGCCCATATCTATTGAATCTTTGGCCCTCATCTCTTCGTAAAACCTCCCAATACATTCTGGAGAGTTAAAGACTGCAGCAAGCCTTCCTTTGGGGGCAGTAGATAAATAAGCAAAATTATTTCTAGATGGAACCCATGAGCTGATAAGGGGAACAATCTGTTAGTATGTCCCTGAGCAAGGCACTTAACCCTAATTGCCTCCCATATCGCTGCTGTGGGGGGCTTGAAAGTGTCTCCAGGTAGCGTGTGGTCCGGAGCCAAGAGATGAGACTACCACACAAAATTCAAACACCCTTGCACATTACTTTAGATGCTAGGACCATTGCATTCATAGTTTATCATTGCTAAACACATTCAGCAACAACTTTAGTTTGTAACAAGGATTAATGAAATTATTCAGAAACTTTCAGAATTATTGTTTCAGAAACTTTGATATTAAGATTTTTACTGAAGGACTGTTATCTGAGCAACACGTTGGTTTTACATTTCCCTCCTTGGAGTTGGGAAATGTTTGAGAGGATTGTGTTGAACCTCGTTATACGGCAATACACCAGCAAACATTCCACTTCTGTAGGTAGTTGTGAGACATAGAACATACTGAAATCTGAAGTGAATGTCTCATAGGTGGCTGTGATATGCTACCTGCTTAACCAGAGAGAACTGAGAGAAGGGCCGGTTGGGGCCCCGGGGGCATCCTTCTATGGGACAACAATAGAGCTTCTGGGGGCCCTTCAAGTCCTTCCTGATGGTGGGGTTGACAAGACCATCCTACGGAGAAAAAGACAGGAGATTACATTTTTATATCTTTTGATACATGTGCAGATGGGAATACAAGTGTATTTTTGCCCCGTAATATTTAGATGGAGAGCGTTGCAACATTTGTTACATATGTATGCATTGGGCAGGGTGGGGCATTTTTGTGTATTGATACCCATGTTTTGTCCCTTATCAATAAATAGCTAATGAGTCCCTTATTTATTCAAAATCCTCGGCAGCGCAGTGCCAGTTTTTGGTTGTTACGGCCAAACTACACCTGAGACGTCACTGCAACGACTCGGAAACAAGTTTGAATGCAGTCGGAGGTTTAGTACTCACGGTGATCAGTGAGACATGCTACACAGCAGTGTGCCATTGTGCAAAGTGAAACTTGTACGAAACAGCATCATTTTAAGCTTCAAGTCTATTTTTCCCCATGAGTGCAAGCTTTGCTTTAGATGAGGCAGTTGCACTAAAATAAAATTGTGATCCAATATAAATTTCCAAATAACCTCAATAATCATAATACTTAATAGAACAATCCTAAAATTCTCCCTACACAGACTGAAAGATTCATTCTTGTATTTGAAGCTTCTAATAAACCACAAAAAAATCTATGTTCATGCAGTACTTGCCATGATATGATTATGTATTGCTACACAGACGGTGGATAACCAATATTTCCATGCTCACCTGAATATGATTATGAATCACTATGACTGCTTCTTGTTGACATCTACATGTTGCTAATTCCCATAACCTGTTTGTTTGAATCAAGCAGTTTATAGAGCGCTGAAATTAAGACAATTCTCTATGCAACATTTACAATAGACATTTTGGCCGGTTTTTACAGACATTCAACCTTTTTGATAACTTCCTTGGCATTAGACCTTTCATAACATGTTACTACCCTTTCCGTCTTCAGTGAGTGGCTCCATATAACCATCCATCCATCCATCTTCATCCGCTTATCCGAGATCGGGTCGCGGGGGCAGCAGCTCCAGCAGGGGACCCCAAACGTCCTTTTCCCGAGCAACATTAACCAGCTCCAACTGGGGGATCCCGAGGCGTTCCCAGGCCATATAACCAGTTGTTTAAAAATGCGTGCCCTCCCTCTGCCCCTCAGTTGATGTTCAACTATAATACAGGCTACATGTGCACTAGATTATGTGCACAGCTTGTTGAGATATTAAATCGATATCACAAGTGAAATTCTTCAGGATGTATTTGTTTTAAATAGGTCATTTAGCCTCATGACCAAATTACTATATTATATTTCAAATGGAGTACATATATTTGAATAAGATGAGAATAGTACAGGGGCAGCCATATTTTATTGCTGTAGTGTGTTGTTGTTTAATCCAAATGATGTAGAAGGAAAACCAAAGACAATCTCTGCTGTTGCTTCACTGACGTTTGTAGATGTTCATCCACTATTGTTCTTAATGTAGCATAGCACCACAAAAATCACATTGTACCGCCATAGCACCGTCACTCTCATGACGGAAGTATGCCAAATATACACCAGACGCGTGATGAGAGCAAACTCCAGTAAGTTTAATAGTACAGAGCTTGTCTTTTCCACAGTGTGGAATATCATTCCACAATCACAACAGTTCCCAAATACCTGTGCTGAAGCAGCCATCAGCAGCTGTCTGCGACACGTTGCATTGTAACTCAATGAACAATCATGCTTACGTACAGCAGTGGCGCAGCCTGGCATGTCTCAGAGTTCAGCATCATTCTGTGTGCAGCTCCACCACGATTAGAACTTTGCAGCTTTCACCTGTTAACTGAAAGCTACTCTGCATCACAGTTTAAGTTCTAATAAATATACATTTTGATGAAAGTTTGGGTATAATCGGCATTAAGCCAAAATGATCCATCTTCAATGTGAAAACCTGCACAGTGCCAGACTACCTTTTATTACTGTACAGGCTGTGTATTAGCAGAGAACCAGGGAAACGGACTGTTCTAATGCAGGCACTGACTGGCATGACACCATTATGTCCCTTCCCTGCAGACAGATAAAGGACATCTTTGGTATCCTAGGGAACAGGGACAACTGGGAAGAACTACATATACAACATAATGCTGACCATAGTGATCTTATATTAAACCAACTTTGGGATATTTTCACAAAACAGAATTGTTTCTATCCTGAATCCTTTGGAAGAAGGACTGTTGACCTAAATTAAAGGATCACTCCAGACCCCTAAACAGCAAAAAATCATCATGCCGGTCATGTTTCTCACTAAAAACACTTCAGCATGTTCGGTAATTCAGGAGATCTTGGTTCTCCCAATGAAGGGTGCACTGGAGAGCACCTGTAGGACTCTCAACTAATATGGAACTCCAGACCAAGGGTTGACAGGTCGCGCGGCATGAGGCAGCCCATAGTATAATCCGGATGTGTCTCCAGTTGATGATAGGTTGATGTTCTCGTAAGCAGACGACTTGGTGAAGGGGGGGTGACAACATGAAATATCACTCGTTCTTGGTGAGGTGGTACAGTGATGCATCACCCAATGATTTCCCATCCAGGGAGATGACAGGAAATGGCACAAGTAACGGTTGTGTAGGAGGTTCCAAGGCAGTAACGGGGGGGGGGGGGGGGCAGTGTTGTTTGGCATACGAAAAATAATACATTTTGGGAGAAAAACAAAGTCATTTGTGAGGGATCTTGTTTTTCATACTGTATGTCGTTCGTCCTGCGTTCAATGGCTATTTCACAGTTCTGGGTGAATTTGAAAGTGTTTTATTGTCCAGCCTACAAAGTTAAACTTAACACACAGGCTCATTCAGTATACTGTTTGACCCTGACTGGTTCATTCAAATTCTATACAGATTTGCATGTAATGTACATAACTGCATTGAAACATTCAGACGTACAGTGCCTTGCGAAAGAATTCAGCCCCCTTGAACTTTTCAACCTTTTGCCACATTTCAGGCTTCTAACATAAAGATATGAAACTGTAATTTTTTGTGAAGAATCAACAACAAGTGGGACACAATCATTTAGTGGAACGAAATTTATTGGATATTTCAAACATTTTTAACAAAAAAAAAACTGAATAATTCGGCGTGCAAAATTATTCAGTTAAGTTATTAAGTTAATACTTTGTAGCGCCACCTTTTGCTGCGATTACAGCTGTAAGTCGCTTGGGGTGTCTATCAGTTTTGCACATCGAGAGACTGAAATTTTTGCCCATTCCTCCTTGCAAAACAGCTCGAGCCCAGTGAGGTTGGATCATTTGGAGAGCGTTTGTGAACAGCAGTTTTCAGTTCTTTCCACAGATTATCGACTGGATTCAGGTCTGGACTTTGACTTGGCCATTCTAACACCTGGATGTTTATTTGTGAACCATTCCATTGTAGATTTTGCTTTATGTTTTGGATCATTGTCTTGTTGGAAGACAAATCTCCGTCCCAGTCTCAGGTCTTTTGCAGACTCCATCAGGTTTTCTTCCAAAATGGTCCTGTATTTGGCTCATCCATCTTCCCATCAATTTTAGCCATCTTTCCTGTCCCTGCTGAAGAAAAGCAGGCCCAAACCATGATGCTGCCACCTCCATGTTTGACAGTGGGGATGGTGTGTTCAGGGTGATGAGCTGTGTTGCTTTTACGCCAAACATAACGTTTCGATTTTGGTTTCATCTGACCAGAACTCCTTCTTCCACTTGTTTGGTGTCTCCCAGGTGGCTTGTGGCATACTTTAAACGACACTTTTTATGGATATCTTTCAGAAATGGCTTTATTCTTGCCACTCTTCCATAAAGGACAGATTTGTGCAGTATACGACTGATTGTTGTCCTATGGACAGACTCGCCCACCTCACCTGTAGATCTCTGCAGTTCATCCAGAGTGATCATGGGACTCTTGGCTGCATCTCTGATCAGTCTTTGATTTATATCTATGTGTAGATCCTTCATTGATCAGATGGCCATCGCGTCACTTATCCATCCCATTTTTATGTTTTTGCCAAACTATATTCAAATGTTGGCAACCCATGAACTATTATTCTGATGCTTGTTTTTTAATTAAGCTATGCATCCAGTTTTTTTTCTCACCCTGGACACAATGACTAATTTGCAGTGTTGGGCAAGCTACTTGTAACATGTAGTGAGCTAAGCTACTAGTTATTCTAAACTAAATGAAGCTTCACTACATTGAAGCTCCCCCAGGAAAATGTAGCAAGCTAAGCTACAAAAAAATGGCAAAAGTAGCTTACTACATGTAAGCTATCTTTTTTAGATTAAATGAAGTTGGTTCAAAGTCAATGCTATCTTTTGTAAAAGATTGTTTAATGAATCCTTTTGTTCTACTGCTTAATTCTATCTCATGATGGCATCATATTGTTTTCTATAATAGAGCTGAATTAAATGTTTCAAGCACACATAAAAACAAATGAACCATTTTGAGGCAAAAAGCTAATGAGTTAGTCTTTATAAAGTAAATGGTAAATGGACTGCATTTATATAGCGCTTTTTCTGACCAACAATGGCCACCAAAGCGCTTTACATTGCCTCACACTCACCCATTCATTCACACTTTCATACACCGACGGCGGTAAACCTTTGTTGACCTAAATTATGCCCATCATTACATTTGACCACAGTAAAACGTGACACAGACCCTATGAGCTATATTATTACTTGTATTATTTAGCTAGCTTAACATATGAACACATTATGTATGAATATGAACAGATTACATAAGTTGTAATACATATGCTCATCTATTAGTGTTAGGCTACATTGTCTATTATTGTAATATGTGGTTAACGTATTTCATAACATTTGGTTAGTAAACTCCCTGCTGAATGGATTGTGCTCACCAAGTCTGGGTTTAAAATATCTTCCTCACCCTCTGCTGCGAGCAGGACTGTTTCTGAATATCGGACAGAGATTCTTTAGGCTCGCGGACTGGGAAGAAAGAATGGCCACAAACAACGAAAGGGAGGAGGTGGGAGGAGTTGAAAGCAACTCTAGACGACACTCTGCGCGACTTCACCTGCTAAATCTGTGATTTTGACTTGCGTCAAAAAGTGATTCACATGAACAAATCTTTTAGAGCAGTCATTCAGTACACCCATTTCACTGAAAAGACAAAAAAAACGAATCGTTCAGGATTCGCACATCACTATTCGGCTACACATACAGGCTGTGTATGGCGGTGACGCGAGTCACTTACTGATCCTTAACATCCTTAGCAGTTGTATTTCAGAGTTAAGCTTCAGAAATACTTGTGAAAATGTAGCTTGCGTGGACGCTACCGCACTACTTAATCAATAAAATGCTTCACTACTGTAAAGCTATTTGATTCAGAAAACAGTGACGCTACGACCACGCTACTGAGAAATTTAATTAAACTAGTAACGGCGCTACTTGTACTCCAGGCAGTCCACAATGTTGTCTCATTGTGTTGTTGCTGTTCCTCTTGACTCCAGCAGAGGGGATAAACTTATTGGCCATTAATTTTGAATGGGGAAATTATTCACTTATAAACAGCTATAAAAAAAAAACTAGACAAACTATCAATCATAAATCCACAAACTGCATGGCAATTGGACACATATGGTGACCCTAGAATGGAATCAATATCGTGAAAACTGCAGGGGCTGAGAAGGTGCTAAAAGACAAAGGAGAATAACAAGAAAAAATTAATAACATGTTTTCACGCTGTCAAATAATAATAGGACGTGACCTTGCTTTTGGCAGACTGCTTATAAGACCTGTTCTATTTTCAATCGGCCTGATACACTAAGTTATTGTTTGATATGGATAATTTTCTTTATCCACTACTCTAATTAAGGAAACACTCAAATCACACATTGGGTCTCGATGAACAAATTAAATAAAAAATCAAAATCTTGACTGTACATTGCGTAACTCGTTGAGAAGAAAATGTAACAACGGTCAACGGAAACCAAAATCACCAACTGACTGAAAATCTAAGTAAACAATTGAAGTTACAGGTTGTTCCAACTTGCGTAAATGTCATCACAGCAAATCATAATGTGAATCAGTAGTGTCTATGGCCCCCACGTGCCTGTATGCACTCCTGAAAATATCTGGGCATGCTCCTAATGAGACAGCAGATGGTATCATGGGGGGGGGGTCACCTATCAAAACTGGATCAGGCTATCAGTGTGCTTCTGGACAGCCTGTGGCGCTACTTGGCAGTGTACCTAACAGCAGTCAAGAGTCCTGTTAGCTAGCATGTGGAGGTCTGTGACCAGGGTGGGAAATTCACTGTGGCTGGTGGATGCCAAAAATTTACCAGCCACTTTTTCCCAAATTCAAATAAATACATGAAAGAAAACACACTAGCATATTCTATATTGCTTCAACACATTAAATTCACTATGAATACATGTGTTATTAGTTTAGGTCAATTACTAAAGGGACATTTAGTTAAGACAAGTCTGAGATGAATCATTTTTAGATGATTGACAAATTGTGCTAATTAGTTTGCTAATTGTATGTCCTACTACCATATTTTAGTCAGCTACTTTTAAATCCCTCATGCAACAGTAGGCAGTATCAACTTTGAGAGGTGTAAAACGTTGCTGTTGTAACACCTGACGAATGCCACAATATTTACACATTTGTAAATTGATTTTCCAATAATCTGTTTGGAAAACATCTGGGATTACTAATAAAATTATTGAAGCATTGGTTAAATGATTTACATTTTAGTCATTTAGCAGACAGTCTTATCCAGAGTGATTTACAGTACATTAAGCACAGGAGCATTCTTCCTGGAGCAATTTAGGGTGAAGTGCCTTGCCCAAAGACAACAACATTTGGCACAGCAGGGAATCTAACCCGCAACCTTCTGACTACTAGTACGACTCCCTAACCACTGAGCCATCTGACCCCCAATAATCACTCATCAAAGTTGCAAGCGCTTCTTCAATAATGAAACAAAACATCTTACAACATTAAATATAATAAGAAACCATATTATGGAGATGTAAGATACTTGAACTAGGATCCGCTGTTAATAAACTAAGTTACAGTTGAGAAGTTGGACAGTGCGCATGTAAATGTCTCTGGGAAAACGAGAGCGCCGTTAATCAGAATCCAATCATTATCGCAGACTAAACGAGTGATTTGAGTGACAGCTGAATCATCCAATGAGCGTTTAGAATTCCGTGCTGTATGTGTGTGATTTTCTTTTTTCGATAACATAAAATCGTATCATAATCACATCAACTTCCCCATATCTGTAATTATACACGTTTTGTCTTTGACATTTTCTATATTGACTTAATCTAGTTTACTCGG
>JACXGM010024251.1:0-15671 GCA_016801145.1 Umbra pygmaea
GCAAGACCCAACACTCTGGATGAGCTTAAGGCTGCTATCGAAGCATCCTGGGCCTCCATCACACCTCAGCAGTGCCACAGGCTGATTGCCTCCATGCCACGCCGCATTGAAGCAGTCATTTCTGCAAAAGGATTCCCGACCAAGTATTGAGTGCATAACTGAACATAATTATTTGAAGGTTGACTTTTTCTTTTTTTTTCTTATTTTATTGGTCAGATGCTAATTCTTTGAGATAGGAATTTTGGGTTTTCATGAGCTGTATGCAAAAATCATCAGTATTAAAACAATAAATGACCTGAAATATATTATTTGCGGTGCAATGAATCTAAATTATATGAAAGTTAAATTTTTATCATTACATTATGGAAAATA
Organism: Umbra pygmaea; assembly: GCA_016801145.1. NCBI lineage: Eukaryota > Metazoa > Chordata > Actinopteri > Esociformes > Umbridae > Umbra > Umbra pygmaea. Next base: position 373 of record JACXGM010024251.1, read on the forward strand.
ATGAACTTTATCACAATATGCTAATTTCTTGAGAAGGACCTGTATATCTTCTTCTTACAACACAGTAACATGGCGAGGGCACAAAGGTTTGGGAACCCCTGGTGTAGGTTGTATAGCTCTCGAAAGTTGCGTTAGAGTCGACAGTGACCTGCTAGTTAGTTAAGTATCTCATCAATGTACCATTTAGAGCTGGGAAGTTAACATAACCCTTGATTAACTTGATGAGAATTACTGATGATTGTACCGTGAGTGGGATAGTTAAAATGGCTATGTAGGCCGAAGGCTTTACACTATGGAAACTACACGCTGGGGGAGGGCACAACGTTCACTTTGAATTCTGGACCTTGTGGTATTTGAAGCGCAAACTGATACAGAAGCGGCCAAAATGTACTCCCCACCCGTGCCCCTTTTTTGCCTGCACCAGTCCTGCCCCAAAGGGGCCCCATCTACAGCAGACCAACCAGAGGCGCTGCCTTCAGTGCTAGCGCCACCAGAGACACTGCTTCCACTGCCAGAGGTGCAGGTGCTGACTCCAACACCAGCGCCCTTGCTTCCAATTCCAGCACCTTGGTGGGGGGGGGGGGTAGAGTCACGCTTTGCGGCCGAGGTCCTGTCCTTAGTTGATCTCGGTAGATGTGGATGAATGTGATGGAGTCAGCTGGTGATCGTGGATATAGCTGCAGTCTTATTGTTGCTGGACTTTTTCCAATTAACTTTGTGTTGTACCTACTAATTATTTTATATGTACTGTATATACTGATTGTTGTCTTGCTTATCGTTATGCATTTGGCCAAGTCGTCATGATAACTGTGAACAGGGAGTCATGATACACAACGATAATACACAATGATAAAAGATGAAATATGAAAATAAAACAGCCACTTGTGCCTCAATCTGAACAGTAGCTTTTGTTCCTCTCTAAACCTCAGGGTCAGCCCTAGAATAGTTGCAAAAAAAAACATATTAATAACGGTATGTGTAAAAGTGTTTTACACGAGCTCTGAGCTTGGACTCCTACTAAGGCGCCATGGCAACTATACTTCATATAGAATCCAAAGGTCAAAAGAAGTGCTATGCATGACCCTTCCTGGATAATGATGCGCTCCATGCTGAGGAGTTTCTATATAAACCCCCGGTGTGATATGGGCTTTCAGAAACACAAACACAATTTGGGCGGTGGATTTGGCAACAGAGCACAAAAGCCGGCCTGAGCACATTACAATCACCACAGTTAACTACTTGAGTGGGTAAACAGAGTACCTTTTCTGTCTTCTACAAATGGAAAATTCTTTGACAACTTAAAAATATTACTCTTTGTTCTTTATTTTACCCACACTCAATTTTCATGGTCATTGATAGACTTTACAGCCTGCCTACCAGCTAGAAATAGTATCTATCTTCTTTTGAAATGGGGCACAGTCACGTCAAATGACACATCCTCGCTCTGCTTTGACCCTGTTCATTCATGCCAGTATTTATGAAGATATTTGCCATAATGTGAGATGCGCTGTCAAGCTAACAGTGGGTGTGTAATTCAAATTATTTAGCTACAGGCACTGGCTAGATAATAGTGAGTCTGTAATTCCAATTAAGTTTAACTAGCTAAAAGCAATGGCAACTTGGATTGAAACATGAAATTATGCGCATCCTGTTTGATCAGGATATTAAGAGCAAGATTTCTAGACTCATAGTTTTGATTTATTTTTAATATAATGTTCCCATGTAATACTAAACATTACAAAACCATGAAGGAATGAGGTAAAATATTAGTTTAGGTACTTTACTAATGGGAGAGTGAACAAAATTAATCTTTGGCTGAAGTATAGAGAAAGAAAAATGAAAATACTGTTTGTTGTAAGACAGAATGAAAAAGAAAACGATTACTGATCAGAGTGAAATTGAAATGTGTTTATTTTGAATTAAAACATTTCATTTTTAAGAAGCAAAAATCTAGTAAACTATCAAATTTACTTTTATATTTTGCTACACAGCTTTAGGAGATTGTGACTAAAGCTTTTTCTTCTCAGATATCAGATCAGATTTTCGAAGCACATTGGTTAAGGCAGTAGTTTCACAAGACCATGTAAAAACAAATATAACGGCACATTAATATAATTTTTTGAATCGGCACAGGTCTTACTATTCAGGCTTTGGAAATTTTTCCTTGTGGGTACATATTGTCAGTCCCTAACCACTTCTATGTTTAAAGTTAGAGTTTAGATTTAAGGTTGAGTTTAGGGTTTTATTGTGTAGTGGGTTATGAAAGCTAATAGCTAGTTAAAACTGGAATTTTCATGAATAGTAAAATGTTGAATTTGTGTGTGTCTGTGCGCTATGTTGGATAACATGGAAACAACCAGCAGACAATCTGATAAAAAAAACACATGACAACACTTTTCTGAATGAAACTTACAAATCTCATTTTCCACAGAGATGTAAGTGTTCCTTCTGTAAAGGGTGTATCACCTATTTACGTAGCACACAATCTGGAATTCCTTCCTCCTTGTCTGAGAGTGGCACACCCTTGACAGATAGTATAACAGTTATTCAGGCACTTTGAGGCACATGAACATATTTCTTAATATATGTCTTTGTTTCACCTTTAACACTCAGTGTGCACAGCATAAATAAACACTTTGCCATTGAGATGCGGTATGGTTGGTGAATAATAAACAAGTGTTACTTTCAAAGTAACACTTTAAGTCATTACTTGTAGGAAAAATCTTCTCATATTTTTAGAGCAAGCATACTACAGATTAATGGGCGCGGTCTTACATTTAATGTCTCATATACAACAATGTCTATTGAGCGGATGAACTGAAGTGCATCAAAACACTCAACAAGCAGGGGGGGAGGGAGGAAGGGATGAGAAAAGGATGATTCCCTTGTTCACTGAAAAAAGAGCAGAAGAGAAAAGGGGCGATGGCATCGAGGGATGAAGGACGTATAACCATATGCTACAATGATTAGTGACTCCAAAGAGCCTGGCAAAAATTCAGAGGACGGGGTGAAAATAAGCGATGATTGAAGAAAAGAATATGAGGAAGAAGAGAATATGAGGAAGAAGAGAATATGAGGAAGAAGAGAATATAAGGAAGAAGATTGAAAGGACAGAGTGGTGAATGATGAGGAAGACAGAGACGGGAGGAAGAAGGATGAGAGCCGACAGATGTAGATAGAAATCTGGTTCTTTTAATTTCTGCCTCGTTCAGGAGCACGATCTGCCCTCAAAACACTGATAGTGAGCTCTGTTAATTCTTACATGGGTAAAACATATCAGCTACGTGGTCTTGGTAGCGTTGTGTTGACACAATGATCTATCTATCTGCTCCACCAGAAACCAGCGCAAAGCAACACTGTTTTTGTAATTACAGTACTTGGAGCAAGTCTGGTAGTGTGACAGGGCTGTGATGTAGATTTTTCCCTCAAATATTCAAAAGGAAAACCCCTTCGCAAGTGAGACATTGTTTAGGTCGCACTCGGAAGCCTACTCCCCACACAATGCAGTTATCTTTCCACAGTGCCTCTGGTGGTGGACGTGCAGCAGCGCAACAGGCGATAAACCTCACACACCTGTCTCTATAGCTGTCATCTTGGCTGAGTCCTAAATCACCTCTACTGGGGCACAAAGGACTCAAAAGTAGTACACAAATTCATCAGAGAGAAGGAGCTGGCAAGGTACAGAGACAGAGAGAATTGGTTTCCATCAAGGATGCCCGTCATCACAAGGTTGATGTTAGTTCCAGTGAAACTCGGCTTGCGGAGGTGAAGAAAGGTGAACAGAAAGACAGGGATTAATTGCGGTGCAGAGACTTTGAAGACGTGCCTCCAGGATAACTTTATCGATCATGGACATCATGAATATGGTAAAACACGTCAGGGAGAGAAGAAGAGTGCCACTTTGACGTCAGATAGTTGTGTGGCTCTGCTGGAGTATCAAAAAGCTGAGGTAAGAAACAGGCCAAACGTTTTCCCAGAGTAGAGAATTTGACACATGTCAACCTCTATCAGAGGTTTATAGAGCCAATTACAGGTAGAGCATTGTAGAAGTGGGAAGTCTTTTTACTCTGTTTTCTCTGTGTACATGAAACAAGGGGTCCCGTAGAGCTTGGTATAATTTGCAAGCACTGCATTTGGGAGTTCAACATGACTTCATGTACTGTAGTTTCAAGTGGAAATATATGAACATCTTGCCAATACTATTCACAGCGCTATGGCACAGAACCCTTTCAGGGAGTCGTAAAATGTCAGTGAGTTCATTACTGAAGAAAAAAGAATCAGGGGGTCGACGTGGCGTAGTGGGCTAAGTCGCTGCATTGCAGGACAGTCTATGTCACGATGGTCACGGGTTCGAGCCTGACTATGTGTTCTCTGACTTTCCACGGGCCTCCTGCAGAAGGCAGCGCAGATTCGCATAGTGAACAATCATTGGATAAATCAGATGATCTATCCTACCACGTCGCTCTCCACTGACTCCTCGTGTCCAGATCGGGCGCATGTAAATTCAATCGCAGAAGTATAGTGAATGGAAGTAATCATCCCGTACTTGATCCTACTAAAGGCTTCCGTGGTGTATTGACAGTGTGAAAAGAATCGGCGGCTGGGCGACGTGGTTGGATGAACCATATGCGCACCTCTCGTCATCCCACAGATCGGTACAAAGATCACTAATTTGTTATGTTGCAGGTATCGCCCTGCTGCTATTGAATGTAGATTATAAAATGTTTTATATTAAGGTATTAACTATGTCTACAAAGGCCTCATTTAATAACTAATGTCCAGTGTTTCATGTCACTATGTCTGCAAAGGCCACAGTGAAAGTTCTCCCACTTCATAAGATGAGAGAGGCCTGTACTTAGAAAAAAAAGAGGAGAGAGGCCTGTAATTTGAAAAAAAGATGAGAGAGGCCTGTCATTTGAAAAAAATATGAGAGAGGCATGTAATTTGAAAAAAGATGAGAGAGGCCTATAATTTGAAAAAAAGAGGAGAGAGGCCTGTAATTTGAAAAAAGATGAGAGAGGCCTGTAATTTGAAAAAAAGATGAGAGAGGCCTGTCATTTGAAAAAAAGATAAGAGAGGCCTGTAATTTGAAAAAAAGATGAGAGAGGCATGTAATTTGAAAAAAAAGATGAGAGAGGCCTATAATTTGAAAAAAAAGGAGAGAGGCCTGTAATTTGAAAAAAAGATGAGAGAGGCCTGTAATTTGAAAAAAAGAGGAGAGAGGCCTGTAATTTGAAAAAAAGATGAGAGAGGCCTGTAATTTACATCATAGGTACACTTCAACTATGAGAGACAAAATTAGACAAAAGAATCCAGAAAATCAAATTGTAGGATTTTTAAGGAATTTATTGGTAAATTATGGTGGAAAATAAGTATTAAAATAAGTCTCTCATAGTTGAAGTGTACCTATGATGAAAATTACAGGCCTCTCTCAGCTTTTTAAGTGGGAGAACTTGCACAATTTGTGGATGACTAAATAAGTTTTTGCCCCACTGTATGAGAGTGGCCTGTCATTTTCTTTGTCAGTGGGATACAAAATCAGCAGGGGATCAAAAAAAAATTCCCTCACTGTATATGTATTTTTTTAACTAAGTGGAAAACCTGTATGTAGGGTGGTCCAGATCACTCTTATGTTTTAACCACTCATTTTAAATGAAGCTTCAAATTCTACAACATTTTATTTGGAAATATATAGTAGCTCCCATAGGGTTTGTGTCACCCTACTTTATTTTTCAGAAAATGCTGGAAGTCTGGATTTGGCCCATTCAAAACTTCTACTGGGCTAGTCAGTTAAGATCTATCAAATTATGAGTAGTCCTAACATCAAAAGCCTGGCTCTGTATCCCACTATGACCCAGATCTGTAGTTCATTTGTGGGTGAAAAACTAAAAGTTTTACAAAGAATGCTTATAATCTTAATCTCCTTAAATATACGTTCCATAAGTTCCTGAAATAGGGCCATCTACTATCTACGTTCTGCTCTATCTGTAACAATCCATCCTATTCAACGATGGAACATTGACGTCATAGTATGATGAAAGCGTCAAGTCATTTCATCATCTTTTGAAGCTTTAGTTTATACCCATCGCTTCTTAAGATTTTTGTGCTTAACAAACTACATGATCTCAGTATGCCAAATGCCTCAAACATTGAACTTATTCAGAGAAAAACTAAGATAAGATTCAAAAGCCGTATTTTACAGATAACATTAATTATCTTTGCGATTAATTATTAAAGGAAAGGGTTTACTAATGGACCAATGAGATTTTAGGATTTCGACACGAGATTTGAAACAGTGGAAATGTGGAAATTGGGTTGTTTAAATGACCATTCAGGTGTTTATATCAGGTTGTATAAGCAGCAATAAAGGACAAACAGTAATTGACTTTAACATAATCCAAGAAAGATACTTTTATAGTGGTGAAACTACAGTGATAATCTGCCAATGAACATTGGTGCTAAGTTTTTGAAATCACTATATGAAAAGGCTCATTACTTCTTAGAATATATATTTTTTAAACATTTAAAGTACACAAGGAAGCAGTGGAGGCTGATGAATCTTAATTAAGGAGAATGAGCTGGACTGGAGTAAATGGAATGGAAGTAAACACATTAAACACAGTGAGATACATTTACACTTTATATTTTGCAAATTTAGCAGACACTCTTATCCAGAGTAATTTACAGTAAATACCACTCCATTTACTCCAGTCTATACATTAAAATGGGCGCATCCTCCCTAAGAAAGGTTCAAAGGCCTCCAATGCTGAAGCGATATACTCATAATTTACTCACAAACCTGGTATTAAGAACATAAATGGCTGCCCAATTCTGAATTCTGAACAGCCCCATGAATGGATGGGGCTGTCGTGGCATGAAGATTATGGTGTTTTGGACCAATCTGCTGTTTGTAATTGTTGTTTATTTGCATGTGAAATGTTTATTGTGTTTTGGGTTTTGCACACCACATTCTGGACACTAATATTATCCAGTTACTCTTGGGTAAATCCCATTATGTGCATGAATGGGATTGGTTGATTAGTCCACACCGGTGTGGCATTTGGTAATCAAGTAAGCTTTATTAGCTTTGATGTCCAGAGGGTCGGTGCGCATTATTTGGGGTTCACGCCTGTCAATGATGGGATTCCTGTAACTGTGTACTGTTGGACTGGTGAACATATTCTACTAATTGTGCCTTCTCCTCTAAAAGTAGTAGATAGAGTATGTTTTTATGTTTGAGCCAGGCATACGCTCTGTATTCTTGTTCCTATGCCACGTTAGAGCATAGCAAACTGTATATAATTGTTGTGCACCCAACATACAAGTCTGGCAGCACTTATCAGTCTGTTCAGGAATGTGTGTTCTATTATGTGTGTTCAGTAAACAGCTTGAACATTCCTCCTTGCATATGTCTCTGTTTCTAAAACAACTGCAAGAAACCCCTCTCCAACAACAATACCACCATGTTGTGACAGATTGCAATGATACGTAACATGTATATGAGATAATTACATTATTTACTTAAAGGGTTAACTCTTAAGACTGAATGCTCATGTATACATGACGCAGTCCAGATCAGCTTCAGTCCAACACAAACATGGGTTTATTGGTGGAACACCAAAGGCTACATACTCAGATACTAACATGAATCTAAAGGAAAATGCTTGGACATCAGCCTCCTGCTGGTCTCCTGAGCCCTGATCCCTTCTTCTCTTTTCTTGTGAAAAGTACTTAGCAGAAGCCTCAGTCACCATTTAAACAACCCTCTCAATACTTTGCATGTGGCCAGTTGAGCACCTCCATGGGGGTATTGTTGAATTTTTTCACCTCAGAGGTGCTTAAAGGGCAGGTGAGAGGAGGGTCTGGCACACCTTCTGACCTATTGATCAAGTCACCAATGCTGGAAACATCACATTTGATGTCAGGTGCCCTTCTGGTTTTGACAGAGGAGTACCTCAGCATAGTCTCTGGGTCCCCCTCTTTCCTGATGTCCAGTATTCTCTTCACCCCCTCAAACCTCTCCCTCTGATCCTCAGAGCACAGCAGTGTTTGGAGTATGGCTTCACTGTGGGCAAACCAAGCAGATCTTCTCACTGTCTGCATCACAAGGTCCAGCACTTCCTTCGTCTGAGACTTGATGCAGTCCAGCTGAAACAGGATGTGCCTTTCAAATCAGGAGTGTTTTACCTTCACCATGAATCAACATGGATAGTACAAGCCAATGATGAATCTGACAATTAACTGCAGAATTTGAAGTTCTCTCCTTTATGTCTGTGACACCCAGAGCCTGAGAAGTCTGTTTGCTGTGGTGAGCCAGTGGCTGTGGTTCACTGGTCCAATCTCCAAGGGAGCCAATTTGGCAGGAAGCACTCCATCCCTGACTGCACAGACAATCTTATAGGCATTCAGTTGATCAGTTGAGAGATCTTGAATGATCTTGTCCAGCAACTTGATCAGTGCAGGGCCAACAGAGATCTGGGAGAAGATTGGATTAATATCCAAGTCTGTAGCAGAATCAAGTAGCTTTCCTATTGGCCCAAAAAAGTAGTTGTCTGACTGAGTAGGGACATCAAGGTCAATAATGAGATGGAACACCAACCAGACCAGTTTTTTCCCCATCTGCAGCTCCAGCTTCCTCATTACTCCAGCATTCTTACCAGTGTTGACATTTGTTGAGTCTCCTCCTTATAGATCATTGAAATTCACAATTTTCACTTTAAGATCACAACAATGGACTAGACTCTCATCCACAAAATATCAGATTAATTAGTTGTTATTTTCTGCCTGAATTGGGGCTTACCTTTTGTTTACTTTGAAGATGAAGCCATGTTGTTTCTGGACAAAATTAAAACACACAACAACATTGCGTTTCACAACATGTGAAATATCCACACATTTCCTGGAACCCCATTTCCCATTACAAAATGTAATCTTTGATTTTTGAAGATTTAAAGTGCTAAATCATTTAAAATGTATAGCATTATAGACTGCTACATGATAACTAACATAACCAGTATGTAATTAATTACTACAGATAATCTACATAATATTCATCCTAAAATAGTGCCTTACTATCAAGTTGGATACATACAAATGTACAGTAATAATAATAATATCTTAGACCCTACATACTAACCTAATAAAATCCAAACATATGGAATAAAAGACAAATATCTTCAATATCCCAACAGAAGGAGCAGTACATGCTGTTAAGTTACAACTTACATTTTTTAACATGCTAATTGATGATATCAGTAACAATTAGCAATACAATTATTTTTAAAGTTATAAAGTAATGTTATTAGCACCTACTGTTGTCCCAGAATGAATGTGATTGATTGATAAGTATATAACATCAGGAACGAGCCATTGGTTTCAAATGATTGTGAATATAACAATAGATGGCTCTTTCCCTAAGTATTTGCTTAGGAAAAGACACGTAATTCCTCCCATGTGATAAGGACTAAGAATGTGAAAATGCAATTAGGTTTCTAAGCCCTGCACTGAGCGGCAATTACCATGACAAATAAAACGCAGTGATTATTCAGCTTTTGAGCTAGCCAATATTAGACCTGTTTGCTATTATCACTCTCGTCTCCTAGTACATACCTCTTCTAAATTAGTATTTTGCTAAATCGGGGGTGCTTATATTTGACCTGTAACACACACACACACACACACGCACACACACAGACAATCTAGTCCAAGCTCCTCTCAGGCAGAAAAAGTGTGTATTCTGCTGAAACTAGCTGGTGTGTCAACATCCATACCAGGGTGTACAGTATATTCATTCCATTGACACCGGTTTTCAACTTGATAAATAATCTAATGTATACCATCTACTTCTGTGGTAGGTAAAAATGATGTCTTATATACTCTTGGGATAAAATACTAAATTAAATCTACAAACATGATCAGCGCTTGTACTTGTCTACTTGGATTGTTAATTATGAGAACAGGTGCAGGTAGTCACAAAGCCTCAATATCTGAAGCTCCAGGCTGGGCACGAGAACAAAAAAAACACTATTATATGTACATGAGATCGAACACCCAAATGGAAGTTTCCAGAGTGTATCAATGGTGTAACAGCTCCCTGTCCTTGGTCTCCCTCTGCTGGTGTATGTCAGCTCTGGCGTTCATTGTATCCGTTCTTCTGAGATCACTGCATTATTATACAACTGTCTGTTATTGTCCTAATTATGCCTATATACTAAGTGTACCAGTGCTTCTTGTGAGTTATTGTTTTTATATTAATGGTTATCAGATTATGTATTCCTTATTGAAAGTCCAGGTGGTAACATATGAAATACCTAAACTGGCTAGGGGTTTGTTGAGTATGATGTTTGACTGCAACATGCTTAAGAAACATGCTTAATACAAAAGAATGGTCCAAAAAGTGCTAAGGCAAGAAATCATCATCCTTCACAAACAACAAACAGGATGCAAAGAGATAGCAAAGGCACTGAATGTTCCCAGAGACACCGTTGGAAGAATAGTTTGCAAGTTCAAAATGGATGGAATGGTGGTTATACTACCTGGACAGGACAAAAAAGGACGCTATCAACTGCTGCAACCAGATTTCTGAGACGGCAGGTTGTGAAAAACACTTGAGTGACTGCAAATGACCTGCAGCAAGACTTAGTGTTTTCTTGAGCACAATAAGGCTCATAGAAGGTTTCCATGCCAGAACTCCAAGATTTACACCACTACTGTCCCAAAAGAACAAGAACGTTTGGCTCCAATATGCTCAAAACTATATAAAGAAGACATAGAGGATTTGGGATTATGTGGAGTGATGAAAAAAACTGGAACTTTATGGATAAATGGCTAAATGGATTAAAGTATCAGGGAATCCTAAGAGAAACATCACGGCATCTGTGAGGAAGCTGAAGCTAGTGGTCATTGGACCTTCCAACAGGAAAATGATCCCAAGCCTACCTCAAATTCCACCAAGGCTTGGTCGGAGAAGAAATCCTGGAAGATTCTACAGTGGCCATCACAGTCCCCTGACTTGAATAAAAGAGAACATTTCTGATGGGAATTGAAGAAAGCGGTTGCAGTACGACTACCCAAGATTATTACTGAACTGGAGGTTATTGCTCATGAAAAATTGTCTAATATTCCTCAGGAATGCTGCCGGAGGCTGGTGTCTGGCTCTGCATCTCCTATGCAGCAGGTCATAACAGCAAAGTGTGCTCTATGTAATGAATACTCCCAAGACATAAAAGAACAATACGGTTTATTCCAAACAGGTTAGTAACAAAAAGCAGGCAGTCACTGATCAAGCGAAGGAATAGAGGATAATCCAAAAACACAATACTGAATAAACAATGCACGGGTCAGGCCAGAATAACAATCCAAGAATATATGCTCAGTAGGAAGAAAATTGATTACTTACAATACCTCGCGAAGAGGCAATGGTGTGTGTAAGCCTTATATACAGACAGGGTGAGAGCAGGTGTACTGAATTTAGGTGATTGAGTCCGTGTTATGGGAATTGTAGTTCTGAGCAGTCTAAAATAGGGAAGCTGTAGTTCTCAGGGAAGGGGAACTGGGGAATGTTACAGAACCCCCCCCCCCCCAAGGCGCCGCTCCTGAGGTGCAAAACAGTGAACACGCAAGAGGACACCAGGTGGCAGAAGACCCAGGCAGGAGACCATAGCGGAGGAAGCCAGGCCGGCGGAGGCACTCCAGGGCGAAGCAGGCGAGCAGAAGAAGGAGTATTGGCGGGCCGGAGGGCAGAGGCAGCAGTAGCGGACCGGAGGGACGAAGTAGCAACGGCGGGCCGGAGGGCGGAGGCAGCAGTAGCAGACCGGAGGGACGGAGTAGCAACGGCGAGCCGGAGGGCGGAGGCAGCAGCAGCAGACCGGAGGGACGGAGTAGCAACGGCGAGCCGGAGGGCGGAGGCAGCAGCAGCAGACCGGAGAGACGAAGTAGCAACGGTGGTCGAGAGGATGGAGGCAGCAGCGACGGGCCGGATGGCTGATTCCGGGCAGGCGGAGGTCTGGCCGAGCAAGGCAGAAGCGAAAGACGAGGCTTAGGCCCGACAGGCGGCATCAGAGGCAGAGTCCGGGCCGACAAAGGCAACCAGGAAAGGCTCAGCGACCGGGAAAGGCTCAGTGACTGGGAAAGACTCAGTGACCGGGAAAGGCTCGGAAAATGGAACAGGCAATGGCACAGGGACTGGTGCAGACAATGGCTCAGGGGCATACACTAGCTCAGGAACTAGGGCAGGCACCGGCAAGGGGACTAGGGCAAGCATCGGGACTGAGTTAGGCACTGGCACGGGGACTGGAGGAGGAACAAGGGAAGGCTCTGGCTCTGGGAAGAGGGCAGGCCCGGGGAGCAGGGCAGGTCCAGGGACAAGGCAAGGCTCAGGCGACAAGGCAAGGCTCAGGCTTGGGGACAAGGCAAGGCTCAGGCTCGGGGACAAGGCAAGGCTCAGGCTCGGGGACAAGGCAAGGCTCAGGCTCGGGGACAAAGCAAGGCTCAGGCTCGGGGACAAGGCAAGGCTCAGGCTCGGGGACAAGGCAAGGTTCAGGCTCGGGGACAAGGCAAGGCTCATGCTCGACTGATGGTGGTGTAGCGACCTCTGGTGGCCGAGGTGGAGCGGGAGCGACCTCTGGTGGCCGAGGCGGAGCAGGAGCGACCTCTGGTGGTCGGGAGGCTTGAGCGGGAGCGGCCTCTTGTGGACGGGAGGCTTGAGCGGGAGCGGCCTCTTGTGGCCGGGAGGCTTGAGCGGGAGCGGCCTCTTGTAGTCGGGAGGCTTGAGCGGGAGCGGCCTCTTGTGGCCGGGAGGCTTGAGCGGGAGCGGCCTCTTGTGGCCGGGAGGCTTGAGCGGGAGAGGCCTCTTGTGGCCGGAAGGCTTGAGTGGGAGAGGCCTCTTGTGGCCGAGGAGCGGGAACTGCGGCCTCTTGTGGCCGAGGAGCGGGAACTGCGGCCTCTTGTGGCCGAGGAGCGGGAACTGCGGCCTCTTGTGTTTGAGAGATTTGGGCGACCTCTGCTGGTCGGGGAACTTGGGCGACCTCTGCTGGTCGGGGAACTTGGGCGACCTCTGTAGGTCGGAGAACTTGGGCGACCTCTGCTGGACTGGGCGTGGTGGAGACCTCTGGTGGACTGGGCGTGATGGAGACCACTGGTGGACTGGACGTGATGAAGACCTCTGGTGGTCTGTGCGTGATGGAGACCTTTCCCACCCGACCTATTGGCGTCTGATCCTGGGCTATCAGGGTCCTGACAGGACATCGAGGGGCCCCGAAGGAAGACAGAGGTTCTTTAGGGGCCACGGCGGCTTCCAAACAGGTCAGTAGATGAGGGGATCGGGTGAGCAGCCGCTTCAACAGGAATGTCTCAGCCTCCTTCTTGAGTGACCCAAAACCGGCCCTCCATGAAAAGAACTGGCTAACCAGGTCTGGATGTTCACTGATTGCTTGGCCGCCTTGGGTCATCCACTCCCGATAGTCCCCATCCACTTCTGGGTCTTTCCTTAACACAGTGAAGATGTAGTCCATCTTGGAACTGAGGCCGGTGGCCATCTTGGGATCGGCCATCTTGAAACTGGGGCTGGTAGCCATCTTCGAACTTAGGCCGGTGGCCATCTTGGGATCGGCCATCTGGGGACTGGGGCTGGTAGCCATCTTGGGACTGAGGCTGGTAGCCATCTTGGAACTGGGGCTGGCAGCCATCTTGGAACTGGGGCTGGCAGCCATTTTGGAACTGGGGCTTGCAGCCATTTTGGAACTGGGGCTGGCAGCCATCTTGGAATTGGGGCTGGCAGCCATCTTGGAACTGGGCCTGGTATCCATCTTTGAACTGGGGCTGGTAGCCATCTTGGAACTGGGGCTACATTTTTACTATAAACCTGATTTGCAATGGGGGTTGAATAGTTGTGTTTGCAAATGGAGATGCAAGAAGGTTGATGTCATCCCATGGGCCCACCACCTGTGAGAGGAACCGCTGGGGTGGGGTGTGCTGCCAAATTGGTGGTAGTGAAGGTTAGGGGCCTCGATGGACCAGACCTGGGCAGCAGAGGCTGGCTTTGGGGACGTGGAATGTCACCTCTCTGAGGGGGAAGGAGCCGGAACTGATGCAGGAGGTAGAGCGCTACCAATTAGATCTAGTGGGGCTTACCTCTACGCACAGCCTCGGTTCTAGAACCATTCTCCTGGATAGGGGTTGGACTCTTTTCTTCTCCAGATTTGCCCAGTGTGTGAGGCGCCGGGTGGGTGTGGGGATACTCACAAGCCCCCGGCTGAGTGCCGCTACGTTGGAGTTTACCCCGGTGGACAAGAGGGTCGCCTCCCTGCGCCTGCGGGTTGCTGGGGGGAAAGCTCTGACTGTTGTTTGTGCATATGCACCAAACAGGAGTTCAGAGTATTCGGCCTTCTTGGAGACCTTGAATGGAGTAGTGATGGGAAGTTTGATTCTTTTTACTGACTCGTATCTTTGAATCTCGTTCATTTAAATGAACAAATCATTTTGATTCGTATCGTTCATTTGCACATGCGCAGATCGAAATTAACGAAAAGAACTAGTATACTGATCCGTACCGTATGTACTGGATCATAGAAATAATAAACCTTCACGAAAAAAAAGGAAGTACCGAAATGAATTAACCATATAATGGATCATAGAAGTAATGCACCTGCACAAATCCAAAAACATTTAAGATATTGAACTAATCTCATACGACGTCTGGTAGAAAGTTTTACATTTGAGGCAATAAAATAAGTGTAGCTATCAAGTGTGTTGTTCACTTCCATCCTGCAGCCTGGACTTTATACTATTCAAACATTTGTTCATTTGAGGCAGTGCATAGGCAAAATGTAACAGCCCACCGTATAATCAATTCATTATAACAAAGACGTTCAGTGGCCAAGCAGTAATACGGATACGTGTGTAGTAAACCCATTATTTTATAAATCCAGCATCATATGACTTCGTAAGAATAACAACTAACATAAAGCTTAAAATATATATTTTGTACATAAATTGTCAGTCTACAGTGATGAGCAAGCATGTGCAAATCAAAAAACGAAATCATATTGAATAATAATGTGCCAGCCGCAAAATGAACGATATGAACGATCCAGGTACTAGTACAAGGCATTTTATTGCTTATTGTCAAGCCCCCAGGGGTCCTGGACCAGTGTGCAATGTTTGGGGGCCATACAATCAAGTCAACATCTAAATGCTACACTCATTTCTAACTAGATTTCTATACGTTTTTAAAACCCAGCTAAATTCCAACTCCAAAACTTGTTGTTTTATGCAGGATGATGTCCTATGTTATTGAAAAA